>WYDI02002113.1:0-86499 GCA_009867235.2 Psittacus erithacus
GACTGGCCGGCTTAAAACAAAAAAAAAAAAAAAGAAGAAAAGGGGGGAAGGGGGGGGGGGGGGGGGGAATAATCAAACATCCCCATTCTTCATAGCCAGTACAACTATGAAGAATTCAGTCTTCACCAATGGCTCATGTGAGTCCCCCTTATAATCCCACTTTTGCCTACTTCATTCTCCTGTTGCTCTATGCACTGTATCATTTTGGTTTATGTATTTTATGAATTTTCCTAAGTAGGAAATTATTTTCTAGCACACATCTGTGAATACATATACAACTAAATACAAATACTTATCATATATTAAACAAACTGCAGACCACAATTTCCATGTTTGCTTCTCAACTCTAGCAGTCTGCATCAGAAGCTGCCCTCAGACAAATCTGTCACACACTTAGAACCAAAGTCAATACTGTCATCCTTTGGGCTGTTAGCCCAATCGCACGCAAAATTAAATGACATGCAACTAAACTCCTTAAGACTTAAGTTTAAAACCAACCAGCATACATTCATTCACACCACCACCAACAGCATCAAGCCAATAAACTTGGATGCACAGACTAATGCCCTTCAAGCAAGGAATTTTGGCCAAATCTTGATCGGATATCAATGGTAATACTCTATACTGCAAAACATGAGCTTGATTTTTCTGCTTAATTGTTTGAGCAAAAATCAAAGCATTTTACCTTCAGCGGTCTCATGTAAGAAATGAAATGAAAAAAGTTCTGTTACCTAAAAAATCATCTTGTCTTTCTATGTTGATTATTACACTGAAAATTTAACTGCTCATATTTTCAGACCTGCAGAGCATGAATGTCATGGTTATAAGTCAGGTCAGATCATTAAAACTTTAAACATTTCTTTAAACATTTTAAACATTTAAACATTTTTGATGTTTAAACATTTCTGATCAGGTACTGATTCAGCAGCACTAGAAAACATTATCTACCACTAGATCCATTTTGAAACAAGTATAGTGAACCATTTTAACTAACACTTATGTATAACTACAAGATAGATTAGGCATTTTCAAGTGTTTATCTGCCAGCTGTGTATAAGTTCATTTTCAATAGTTTCTTTCGCTTTCCTAAATTCATTTAAAAGGTCATTTCCAACCTACATTCAATATCCTGTCCTTACAGTCATAGCTGAAATAATGTTTTAAAAGAAAAACTGGATAATGACATTCAATGAATGTTGATGCTCAGTACTGCATTTGTGCATGATGCACATCATGGGCTATGCTCCTGCTGAATTTACATTACTTTCTTGAGCTTACAGGGACAAATAGTAACCTGCCACTGATAAACGCGCAGCTTCTCTATTTTATTTGCAGGACAAATAATAAGGTAAAGGAAATTCATTTGCATTGCCCAAGGATTTTACTCCTCAGCTAACTCTCCCTCTCACTTGGATACAGTTACCTATATGGACAGGTACCAATAAAGCAAGCTGACTGAAAAAGGTAAATGAATTTTACAGCTTCCATAGTTGAGCTGCTCTGCAGTAACTTATAAAGCAAAAATTGGGCTTGTTCAGACTGGAGAAGAGAAGACTCCAGGGAGACCTTGTAAGAGTCTTCTAATGCCTAAAGGGGGCCTTCAAGAAAGCTGGAGAGGGGCTTTTGAGAAGGGCCTGTAGGGACATGACAAGGGGGAATGGCTTTAACCTGCCAGAGGGGAGTTTGGGATGACATCTTCAGCAGAAGTTCTTCTCTGTGAGGGTGCTGAGGCGCTGGCACAGGGTGCCCAGAGAAGCTGGGTCTGCCCCATCCCTGGCAGTGTCAAGGCTGGATGGGGCTTGGAGCAACCCAGTCCAGTGGAAGGTGTCCCTGCCTGTGGCAGGGGGTTGGAACTGGATGAGCCTTAAGGTCCCTTCTAACCCAAACCGTTCTGTGACTCTGTGAAGACATCTGAGTATGCATCTCAGCCCCATACTCATCCAGAGAAAAATATATCAGGAATTGCACTTAAGTATTTATAATTTTGCTATGAACAGTTTGAGGCAGTAGAACTTAACATTTCAGAACAGAGCTCCTTCTCAAATTCAGTATAAATTTCACTTGAAGAATTAACAACTGAACTGTGACACCTTGACATTTCTATGCACCATTTCTAGGAAACACAACTTGTAGTTTCACTAGATCAGATTTTACATATTTTCAGCCCATACCTGACTTGGCTTACTAAATTTGTTTTTATTTTTCTTTTGGCCTGGGCTGGATGCGGTTTGGATTTGGAGTTTTGACCTTCACCTATTCCAATAAAGGGAACAGTGAAGACTTAGACCACTGCATGTTCAAGAATTAACAAGGCTTGAACTTAAAACCACTTAAGAACTCTGATATTCAACACACCCTGATTATATACCCATGCAAAGTCAAAGAAATTAAATAATAATGAATATTTATGGCTAGACCCTCCAATTTGGGGGCTGATTTAAATTTAGTAATTTGCCTCATTCTACTGCATATTACTTTTTCCCACAAGCTTCATTCTGTTGCAAGTTACAGCTTAGCTATTTTCAACATTTAAGTATAATTATAAATTGACATTCTTCCAAGTGCTATATCAAGACCTTTAAGCAGCATGTCAGAAATGACTGCCTCATCTAAAGCATTCATGAGATGAGCTTTACACAAGATGTAAAAGCAATCAATTTCTGTATACCAGAGTTAATCATATGCTTTATATTAGTGTGAAAAGGGCCATAATTTAGGATACACTAAAATAAATATTAACTGCTCCGAAATTCATAGAATCACAGACTGGTTTGGGTTGGAAAGGACCTTAAGATCATCCAGTTCCAACCCCACTGCCATGGGCAGGGACACCTCACTCTAGAGCATGTCACCCAAGGCACTGTCCAACTTGGCCTTGAACACTGCCAGGGACGGAGCATTTATCACTTCTTTAGGCAACCTGTTTCAGTGCCCACCGCCCTCACAGTAAAGAACTTCTTCCTTGTATCTAATCTAAACTTCCCCTGTTGACGTTTAAACCCATTACCTCTTGTCCTGTCACTACCGTCCCTAATGAAAAGTCCCTCCTCAACATCCCTACAGCCCCCCTTCAGATACTGGAAGGCTGCTATGAGGTCTCCATGCAGCTTTTTCTTCTCCAGGCTGAACAGCTCCAACTTCCTCAGCCTATCTTCATACGGGAGGTGCTCCAGCCCACTGATCATTCTCGTGGCCTCCTCTGGGCTTGCTCCAACAGCTCCATGCCATCCTTACATTCAGGGCACCAGAACTGCACACAGTACTCCAAGTGGAGCCTCATGAGAACAGAGCGGCAGGACCACCTCCTTTGACCTGCTGGTCACGCTTCTTTTGATGCAGCCCAGTACACGTGGGGTTTCTGGGCTCAAGTGCCCACTGAAGCAGCTCATGTTCTCATCAACCAACCCTCCGAAGTCCTTCTCCGCAGGGCTGCTTTGAATCACTTCTGCATCAATCTGTAGCTGTGTCTGGGATTGTCCTGACCCAGGGGCAGGACCTTGCACTTCACATTGCTGAACTTCATGAAATTTAGTTGTCTGTACTGAAGGGTCTTGTGCAAATACCACCAAAGCAGCTCTCCTACCTGGGGATAAAGGTGCACCACACACTAGGTCTCCTTTACTTGGACAGGGCAAATTGGCATTTTGTGGGATTTCTTTTTGAAAAAGTGGAAAAATACCTAAACCCCCCAAAGCTTCCAAAAGCTGATGCTGCACAATGTAGGCTGAATTAGAAAGCCTCAGTGGCACGTGACATGCAGCAGCAACTTCAGTAGTCTGGTACACAGAATCCTCAACAAAACGATCACAAGTTGTGTAACAGTAAAACCTGAATGCTTATTTAATCCCCAAAACAAACCTATTAAAGTCATTAACTCCACAACCACTGCCAATAACATTTGCATCTTTGTAGCGAAATCAGAACTCAGGCAAAGGACAGAGCAGTAGAAAATACATGCCCAAAACCTGAACCCCCAATGCTTCAAAGTTTGCAAGTGTAAATAAAATGCTGGAGATTGATGTCTGAATGCTTTCAACCCCTTTGGTCAGACAAGAAAATGGAAGGAAGAAAACTGCTAATGAAATTTCATTGATAAATCAGATCATCCCTGTTGCTCTGAAGTACATTATAAGCAACCAACCCCACCTGAAGTATACTCAAGCCACTGCTCCCTTCTAGAACAATGGAAACATGAGCATGGTATTCCTGACACATAGCAATTCTCTACACCACAAAACTCCCGTCTAATCTCCCATCAATCACCTCATCCTCAGCTTCTATCTGTGAGCAGAAAGTTAATCTATAAATGAACTGCTTTATGCTAATTCTGAGGCACAGATGAGTCAAGGAGCTTGGCAGGCATACAGCTCCTCACTGGCCCGAAAGGAATTTTAACACCCACTTTAATCGTTTAGCTGACCCAATCCTCAACAGCACATTTACTAATTACAGCTTTAAATCCTATAAAGAAGTTTATCTTTTATTATAATAGCCTGTTACAAACACCAAGCAGTAGCATTGAACATTTCTGGAAGACTGCCTCACTACCAATTTTTCAGACAGTATATGCATTTCTTCCAGAAACATTAAAGCATTGTTCACCTCTCAGAGCAGATGAAGAAAGCATGTAATTAACTTGGTATCAAAAGCTCAGCCAGGATCTTCAAAAGAAGTTCATTTTTGTAATGAGAGATGAAAAAAAAACAGTCAGGATTTTTCCTAAAATTGAGATCCCTTTTAGGGCATCTCTAAACAGGCTCTAAAGAAAATGAAAAACAATTGGATTCTTCTGTGATTTCAAAAGCTTCTAGCACATCTAGATTAAATGGACAGAGATCAGAACAGAGATGTCAAAAGCATGAACAAGAGCATGCAAAAGCTAGTTATGGACTGTCTCTTCCCTGCAGGATTTGAGGAAAAGGTACTTTTACTGACTCCTGTGTTTCATAAAAGGGGCAAAGAAGTGCTGAAGGGTCTGGAGAATAAGTCTTATGAAGAATGGCAGAGGGAACTGGGGGTGTTTACTCTGGAGAACAGAAGGCTCAGGAGGGACCTTATCGCTCTCTACAACTACCTGAAAGGAGGTTGTAGTGAAGTGGGGGTCTGTCTCTTCTACCAAAAAGCAAGCGATAGGACAAGAGGTAATGGCCTCAAGTTGCACAAGGGGAGATTTAGATTGGATATTAGGAAAAATTTCTTCACAGAGAGGGTGGTGAGGCATTGGAATAGGCTGCTCAGGGCAGTGGTGGAATCACCATCCCTGGAAGTGTTCACAAGCCATGCAGATGAGGCCCTCAGTAACATGGTTTAGTGGTGGCCTTGGCAGTGCTGGGCTAATAGTTGGACTTGATGATCTTAAAGGCCTTTTCCAACCTAGTTGATTCTATGATAACTGTGTGGTGTAAGACCTGTTGTTTCAGTAACTGTGTGATATTTATGCAATAATAATGAGTAGTTATTCTGTGTAGAATAAAATGTTTATAAACTTAGAATAACAATGCAGTGCTAAGTACTTCAGGCAAGTACTACAGGATGATAGCAAAGTGCTTGAAAGTACAAGAACAGGAAAGGTAGAGATATCTCAGCTATATTCAATTCATGAATAGGTGTTTACTGGTCATTAAACACAAATAAATTTGGGAGCTGGGTAAAAACAGATATAGCAGAACAAAGAGTAAGTGTTCAATATACATATGTATAAAGTATATTTTGCATTTAGGAAATTCAGCTGTATTGTGGAATTCCAGACACATGAAGAAAGTGTAAGGTGTAAGGATGCATTAGAAAACAAAAACAGCCCCAAGGGGGCTCTAGAAGAACTGAACCACTACCATTAACATCAGTAAACAGTTGCCAGGTTTTAACTCCCTCCTCATTCTTTGCAGATAAAGCTATGGCTGTTGACCTTAGGGCACAGGAGGGTAGCAAACACATTAATGTAACACTAGAGAAAAAGAGGCTTAGTAGATACTAGGGTGTGAATAACAAATGTAACTGTATGATGACTGAGACTTTCTACAACAGTACTCTTTCTCTGAAATAATTCTTAGATTAATAATAACTCTTTGATTAGACTTTAAGATTTTCATTAGGCTAACAAGAAATTCCTGGCTTTGCCTTTGCATATGTGGGTCTTTTCAGCACACAGGCTGCACAAGGTGCAGTGCAATAATTCATGCCACCAGAGTACACCAAAAAGAACAGTTTCAAAAGGGAAGATCCTGAGTGTCAGCTTCTATTTCAAAGCCTGCTCAGAAAATTCAAGTTTAGTCATACATTATATAAAAAAGATAAATTTCTAAGCAGTTTTATCATTGACAATAAATGTTTTATCTTCAAGGTTTTTCAGCATATGAATGAGGCATCTGAAAGTGTTTAGCAGGTAAAAAGTTGTACTTTCAGTATTGTGTATTTTTTATTAACATGTAGATTTAGCACAGAAATTGCTTATTATCACCAAAATTAAACTCACTTATGTCTAAAAGAAAAAGAAAATCTGACACCAGTTCTGCAGTGAAGAAATTAAGACATTTATTTGAAAGCTGAAGTCAACTTTCTGCCCTAGCCATGTTTCTAAAGTACTCATTTTGGAAATATACTTAAGTATTTTTGAATTTCTCCCCATCCCAAAAAGTTTTCAGATATCAGTACATCACTGTTTTTCTGAGAAATTAATGATGACTAGAAACACTATCCTTGAAATAATTCATGGGGCTATTGCAGGAATACCTAGCAAAATTTTCCTCTCTTCTGTCTATTAGGAAGCACTCCTACTGTTTGAGATAATAGTTCAGCATACATATGAGTTCGTGCTGACAGGAGCATTTATACTACCAAGTACAAAAATGAAATACAGGAATGATAAGCAATGATTTTATATTTACTTTATACTAGTCAAATATCTGTAACAAACAGTGCCTGAATGACACAGAGATTAGTCAAAATAGCTTTCAGGCTGGTGGATTTTTGTTTTGCCCAGTGGCAGAGCTAATGGGCTTCTGTCTTCACAGGCACATCCATTTTCTTTGCAAGTAAGTTTTGTTCAAGCACCTCATAGTTTCTGTTTATCCAGTTGCTCAGCTACTTAAACATCCCTTCAGGTCAAATAAAATTGCAGAGAATGTAGCTTCAAAATGATTGCCAGAGGTTAAGATACTGTAAGATGCGCAGAGAGTATGGGCAGTAGGATAGTATAACACACAGGGCTTTCAGCTCCACACCAAGGCAGGCATGGCTTGAAAGCAGCATACATAGGCGCTACATATTTCCATAAACAAAAATAAGTCACGTATGTAAGGAGACCAACTCAGGAAAGGCAGTTATGTTTGGAAGATTCAGAACAGCAATACTGAAAGCTTTATTTGCCGATATATGACTTTATGTGCATGCACATCGGTGTGTGCTCTTTCTCGTGTTGCGCTCTTTCTCCCCATTCAGAGCACGATCTATTACTTCTGGCTACCAAAAAGCTGGGAACCATTTTGCCATCATAATTTTGTGAAGTATTCAGTTTCACTGAATTTCAAGAGCCACTTCTGAAATTAAGGTTTTTTTTTTATTTTGAGTAGAACTTTCACACACAAATCTATGTTTGTCACCAGTTTGGGTGAAAGCACAATTCCAGTGGTTTCACTACTACACCACTGTTTACCTAATATTTTTCTTCTTGTGTATCCCTAGTGTGCCCAAAGTCAAAGCTTCAGTTTATCTAAGCATCAGGGAGCATCCTGTGTGCAAAAAACCAGGCTCTAATCTCATTTTAGAGAATCACAAGAGCACGGAATAAAACAGGCAACAAAAATATACAGATTCAACTGTAACAGTAACCACTATCAAACGCAAGAAGGATTTAGTCCTTGCAAGCTGCTGACTAAGACAAGATATTCCCTGATTTAAAAATTCAGCTAGAAGAACTGGATGGCCATAGCAGGTCTCTAGTATTTAGCACTCTGGTTTAAATAGCATTAAGAAAATAATTATACAAAAAAAGTCTCACTGAATTTGCCCTTATCAAAAAGGGCAAAATCATATTTTAAAAAGGGCAATCGTATTTAAAAAAAAGACCTACATATGATCCTAAATAATTGGCTATTATTCTGTAATTCTAATTTGAGTTCTCTTTCCCGCATAAAGTCATTCAGGTCAGTAACAACAGAATTGAGCTGCTGCTGTATCTGCCCTCTGCCAGCATCATTTAAGGTTGAGTTCAGACCAATTCACTCTACTATGTGTGTCAAATTTACTGATTGACATCTACTGGTCTTACATTCTTAGCAGTGAACTGAAAGCGGAAGGGACAGCTGAAAACATAAAAAATCCTGAAGAACAGATTTTCTTAATTCCATTGTCACCACCTGCAGCAGTGAAATGCAGCACAAAGATATGTTCCCTCACCACATTCCCTGCCCAGCTGCAGTTGAAAAATCACCAAATTACCTTTTAATCAGAGATTTCACGAATATATTTAGATTCCACAAGATCCAAAGACATCTGAACCTTCCCAGAAACTGCAATCCATAGAACAGAATATGGCCAGAGAGTCTACAGTGGGAATTCTGCTATTAAGGATTCCTGATTTGAGACAGTAGTGATCCCTTAACCTACCTACTCTCTGATTAAGATGGAAGTGTTTCGCAATTCAATGATTTGTGACTTTTTTCTTCCCAGAAACCTTATTTTACCATCGCAAGGAGGTAAGGAAGGGGTGGGGAGAACAGAGGAGGGTAAAAAAGATATAAAGTAAGTTCATATTGTATTAATGTTTTATTGTGGGTTTTTTTTACCCAACTCTGAATTGCATTTTAAATGTAAATATCACTGTTACTGGATACCCTAAGTAGCAGAGATTCTACTAGTCAGTGTCCAAGATATTTCCTTATCTCACATGTAAATCCTTATATTTATTTCTGTTTACTGATTTTTTTTCCTTACTTGCCATGTTCCTGGTTCACAACTTCACTGCCTACAGGTAGGACATTGTCCAAGCAATGGACGATACTGAGTCCAGTTACGTTTTAGGAAATCCCATCCCTTATAACACATGAGTCCAGAGACAGGTTCTGAAATAGAAGAGTAAGTCTTTTAAGTACAGTAAGTACAGAACAATTTTCTTAGGATCATGCTACGGCAGCATAGATCATAAACACCTGAGGTACAGCAACTGTGGACAAGATAGCACCATTAATACATTAAGCATTTGAACAAATGCTTAAAAAGTATTCACTATCATAATGTTATAAGACAATTTTACTTAAAAAAAAAAAAAAAAAAAGAAAAAAAATCACTTGAAGCCTTAAGAACATTATGACACATCCCGTAGCTCAGTAACTGTTTCTATATAGGAAAGCATTTTCTTGCGTAGCACAATTAAATACTTGTAACTGAGAGCTTCTAAAAGCAGGATGAGAAAGCAGCCACCTTTATTTTCTCCTGACACAGAGTAATATTAAAGTTTAACCTGCTGAGAAACACAGCAAACAAATGCAAACACAGCCCTCAAATCAATGACGGACTGCACAGTGCTGTCTTATGATACAGGACCTGCCACACATCCTGAAGTATTGATAAAGGAAGGAGTGCTCTGTCCTCATCCTCCACAGCCATTAAATCTAATTTTAGGACGGGCTGAGCTATTCTGACAGAAAAAGTGTCATGCCAATCTTAAATGTTGTATATTACAGAGGGATTCATAAATCTTTGCTCAAGACAACTGCATTATTTATATAAAGAACTAGATTGTGCTGTGTTTCATATTACTGGGAAGGAGGGCTGTGACAATTCATACTAATAGAATTTTATTAAACCTTTCTATTTTAACTATCATAAAGGAAGTCTGACTTGCACAGACAAAATCATTGTCACTGTCTGCAAATACATTCCATCTACTAAACCACGTAAGATCCAGTACAAAAGAGCCTGTTAAACTTCTCTGTAATTTGCAGTTAAGAGAGTAACTGCCAAGTTCCACTTGAACCTCTAGAAACCACTGCACATTCTCCAAAGCTTTACACATTAAGCAGGAGAGGCAAACTGTATTTTTAGTAACAATACAACTTACACACAATGTTCTTCTGCAACCAAAGCCCTGGGAACAAGAATGACAAGTAAAAACTGGGAGAGTAATAAAGGAAAACACTCTTAACAGGAAAAAAGAGCAGGAAGGACAGTACTGACAAATGATTAATAAGCACAGGAAGGCATAGATAAAAAAAAAACAAACACAATAAACCCACAAACTCAAAACATGGCTGCTAAAATTCAGAGGAAAGGACGGAATTAGAGGACAATACCCATGTAACAACGCCAGAAGTTGAAAGCCCCATGTTTTTGAAAGGGGCACTTGCTTCTTGCCTCCTTTTCCTTCTGAATTCCAATCTTCACAATACAGAGGAATTGGGAGCCAGCATCCCTTACAAGGAAGATGCTGCCCACTAGCTGATAAGCAATGTAGCATCTCGCAGATGGCCAAGGCAGCAGCTCTTGGCTCATATCAATTTCAAGAATAAGCAGAAACAATTAAATCCCTACTCTGAAGATAAAAATCTAGTTTTGCTCCCTGCCTCTGAAGCTTCCAGCCTTCATGCTTTTGGTTTCTCACTCCAAATATCACAACACCAATCTTGATTAGGATTTTTTAAAAAATTAGGAAAGATTTAATAGGCAACAAAAGCCAGCCATAGTCTTTGCAACAGCAAATCATGTAAGGACTGATGACTGAGGATGAAACTAAACTCATCATAGTCAAAAGCAAATGATCCCAGCTCCTCCTATTTCCACTTCTGAGACTCTTTGCTCAGTCGATACACCTCCCTACCCAGCAAAAAATACTTCACTTCTTTTGACTCTGCTGCTCAGTTGGCTGAATTGCCTCAGCAAGCCTCTGACAGCACAACACTGGAGAAGAAGAAAATGCATACCTGGAAGAGGTGGTGGGTGGCAGGGGAACATCCTTTTGTCAGGGACATCTTTTAGATCAGCAGTTGTGATAATGGAATACTTCACCATTTGAGATCTAAAACAAAATGACAAAACTGCATAATTCCCTTGCCCTGCGGAGAACAGTCACAGTAAAAAGGTGACATGATTAAATAAGAGGAGGAAAACCTTGAAAATATTGCTATCTATCTGTTTCACTATCGTATACTTTCAACAATTCATGAACAAGTTAATTTAAGTATTTTAGAGATGTTATAATCAGCCAACTATTCAGTGACAAGTCACTACATCCCTCCAATCACATCTGAAGTAGCTTTTATCTATCAGCAGACAATAAGTAATAAATTGACACCACATTTTTAAGTTACATTATCAATGTTATGACATTTCAGTAAAACTGGGACCTGGTTTTCAATCTGTCCTGTGCTGCATCGCATGGGGAGACACAGACTACATTTATTACAGTAATCTCAGTTTGGTTGTCTCTATTGCAACTGACTAAAAGACCCTGCTTTGAAAACATTTTCAGTCCTTCACTCCACATGGATCTTTAGAATCTGTTTATTCTATAGCAACTGAAAATATTGTATTAAATGTAACTCTGCTTATGACTTTCCATTTTCTGCAATATTAAAGCAGTACATTGCAAAAAGACTTTAAGGTGGTAACGTCCCACAAAAGACCATGACCCGGTACTACTTGAAAATTCAGAAGGGTATAGCAACAAAAAAGGCTTACTGTTCTTAGCAACACAAGAGAGAGCAAGCTTGCAAACTTACTCAAATCTCTGCTATTAATCTAAGAGTTTAAGAAAGAGCTGTACTTCACTAAGGGCTGTGAATAAAAGGAAGCAGCACAGGAAGTCTAAGAAAAAGTTTGCAAGTTATTTCAATTTCCTAAAGCGTAGATAAGGAAAGCCAGGCTGAGCTCAGGATCCTGCACTGGGACAGCAACCCCAGAACACTAAGACCTGTTTGCAACAAAATATGCTGTATTATTCTGGCTCCAGTTCTCTTGCAGGTTGGCAGCCCAAAAGTCAATTAACCAGACTATCCTCGCTATTACTCCCTGTAGAATCCATGAGACATAAGGCCAAATTACCCACATACTAGTACAGTTCCCAGGTAGTTTGTTTCAGTTTTGACTTTTTGAGCTGTGGTTTTGATGATGTACTTTAGTCATCACTCCCAGCTAATTATAACTTGCAGAAGGCAAGCTCTTTCTTCTACTACAGCTGATGACCTTGCTATTGCTCTATCCTTCACACATACACTCCCCTCTCCCCCCACACCCCCATAATACTCGTAATGCTCACAGGTAACTATGAGTATGTACAGTTCATTTTTCTGACAACAAAAAAGGCAAAGAAGTTTGGAAAGTGGAAATGCTCATTGCATTTACACAGCTGAAAGAAACAACCTCTTGTATAGCATATTTTTTATAAGGCCTATCAAACCAGCAAAAGACCAAGTTGTTTCTAGTGTTAGTTCACTTTCTGACATTCTCTATCAGAGATCTGAAGTTCTATACAACTCCTAGAGCCACCCTCCCATATCTCACAAGGAGATGAGTAAAGCACCTAGTACTATGAGTAAGCACATAGTTAAAGCCAAGAAATAATTTAAGTAATTGCTCGTCTCTGCAGTGTGTTCATAACATAGCTGAAGTACACACTGCACCTCTGAAAATGCGAATGGGCAGGGTCAATTGCCAAGGTCAGACTACAGATAAAGCTACCATTAGATCTAAACAATAGTTACTGAGCTAGAAAGCAAACTGGAGTCTAGAACTGCTATTCTGGAGTACTGGTACATGCAGTGTCAGAAATTGTAGCGATGAATGAAAGCAACTTAACCAATATGTACATATAAAACAAATCCCTAAGAACATATATTAACTATTGTAATTGTAATCCCATGCCCTAGCTCAGACTTCTAAATAGAGGACATGCAGGGCAGAGGCTGCATACCCAGGCCCAGGGTTGATTGTCTTTGCTATTGCTTAACCATTGATCTCCACTTTAATGCAGGTTAGTTAACAAGACAGTTTGATGTATCATTTGAACAGAAGCTGAGCAGAAAAAGCTATTCTGGGGAATGTAGTTGGTTTTGCATCGTGTCATTAGAAGCAACAGAAACCACATTGAAAATATCTTCATCAATTGAAGAAGTATTTCATGAAGCATTTACATTAAAGTCAGGCCCACTTCCTTTAGAAAGTAGATCTACTGGAAGCAAATTGGATGTAATATCAAGGCCAGCCCTTCTAACAGAATAAATAACAAATGAATACAATAAGCTTTTTGCAAGGTAATAGTATTTACAAAGGCTGCAAAGTTATTCATTACTAGAATAGAGCAGACAATAGAAGTGAATCATTAGCAAGAAGAGTTCTGTATAACTGTTAAATAAACTGTCTCAGGATCTAAAGTTACTCCAAATCAGCGTAATTTATGCTTAAAGAGTCCACATGTAACTAGTATCTGTTACAGAGTTTCAGCTGAAATCTCTAAGGATTTTAAGAACACAGTTTCAAATACCAGGTAACCTGTCAGAAAGCTCAGTACTTGAAAACTGATCGGAGATCACAGGCCACAATACCACTACTCCCTACTAGTACCTGCACTCACCATTAGATTCTTCCAGCTATTACAACATACTGAGTCACATATATTGCCATTAAAAACTAGTTCATTTTAGCAGAACTATAGACCTAGGAGTGATTATCTTAAATGTATACCAGTATTTGGGAAAACCACCATCTACTAATATTTTTTATCTTGTTATGCAAGGAATTATTGGAAAGATAGAAATCTAATACAGCAGTTAACTTCAAGAAATGAGTAGAGTCCCCTCTGCCAACCTAATACTGCACGAGAACAAATAGTGATTTTTCTTGAGCCTACCATACTCCAGCCAATAAAGGAATCATCAAGGCACAGCAATGACTGGATGCTCCCCTCAGGAGAGGGTGCCAAGCACAGCCATAGGGCAAGGGCCTTGCCAGCCAAAACCAGCACCAAAGCAAGGGAGCAGGGCAGGTTCTGCCAAGAGCACACATCAGCAGGCAAATCCAGGATGACAACACAGGTCTAAGCTCAAACCAGTAAGTAAGCCTGCACATCTGGATCAGTGACAGCGAGGTCCCCAAAGTCAGGCCCCAGGTAAGGCTGGTCAGGGCTCTCACAGCCTAGTAGTGGTCTCAGGGCCCTGACAACAGACAAAGCAGCAATTCTAAAACCTGCATTTTCCTCTTTACTGATTTATTTCTTTCTTTTTAAGGACTGCCTGCCTTCTAAAATAAGGCAAAGACAGGAAGCTCATTTTGCCTTCTATACTGCAGCTATGGCATATTTTGCTGTGCCAGGTGTTCTGACTCATCTACATTTAAGTTTGTCCTGGATACTGTTTGCTTGCTCCATTTTACACTTTATTTGCCTATAATTTACTCAGTCTTCATCTATCAAAATCTGTTAACCTTTTCGTATCTTCCACTCCTAATTTTCTCTACTTAGGTATTTTTATCCATTGCTGTTGTTGCCTGTATCTATACTCAAGAACTTTCTGCCCTATATGTTTCCAGCCATGATCTTTCTCGTCTTACCCTATCCCCTCTAATAATAGATATGCTGAATAGGAATATGAACTTCTTAATACAAAGGTGAAATACACTTTGGTTTTGCCTCTTCTTAAAAACAGCCTTTTTCAGGGACATTCTTAATAATACCCCAGAGCTCAGCCTGCACCACTGGTTCTTAGTTGTGAATACCAATTCAGATGCCAACTGATGCAGTAGGTGGAATATTTTTCTCACCATTTAAAATAACCAATTGCTAACTCAGTTTCTCTCACTTACAAGTCTGAGGTACATTATACTTTATTTCAAGAAATTAAAGATGTTGCTAAATAGTAACTGAGAGAATTCACATTTCACCTTTCCTTAAACTTAATTGTTCAAGCACTTTTGAAAGCTTCGATGCTATTCCGGTCTATATAATTCAACAGACATGATTTGGCAACTATCTTATGTAATAGCATCCTAGTTTGAATGGGTTGAAATGATACCTGAGGAGGCTCTACAGCTTTGCTCCCAAAAGCCTGCATCTTCTTTACAAACATGGACAGTCATACATACCAGCCTTTGTATTTTCTTTCTCTTCTGAGTGATCAAAAGTCAATCACTGAATGCAGAAACCACTAACATGAAAACATATTGTACTGTGCTGCAGTCATTTATCTGAGGCGATGAAAAAAGCTTTTCTCCCTGAGTCATTAGAAACAGCTCAGTGATCAGAAGTCAAGATCTCTGTTTCCAGACTCCTGCTCGGCCCATCAGACAGTGTGCTTCCATGTCTTTATTTTGACAACTCAGAAGAGTGGCTTGAAACTGAAGACGGACACATACGATCCCAGCCACATATCCATTCTCTTGATTGTTCCATAGCGTCTCCCCAGAAAGCTTTATGTGAGACACCATATGTAAGTGCTTGCTTTACTTAGCCCACAGCAGTAACACCTCCCAGTGGCTTTGATGGCCACTTGACTGGGAGATGCTGAGTCTCTTGTAGGAAAGATTACAGCATAGACCCTTTGAGTTTTGCAGCTAAAGAAGGACACATACTCCCAAAAGCCAGCAGCTCTGATTCCTTCCCTGGCAAGCATACCAAACTGATTCAAGGATATCTATCTTTCTCATGAAACTTGCTTGGCATTCTTCTAGTAGAAAAATCAAAGCTTTTTGATGTAGGTGTTAGTGGGAGATAAGAATTTTCATCAGACAGTCATGGTACTTTCTTAATCTTTAAAAAGAGGCATAAATTCTTCTGTCAAAGTTTTGAGTCGAGTACTACCTTTGATCAACAATTTAGACAAAACCATCCCATCCTTTTTTACTTCAACACATCACAACTTTTGAAGGTAGAACTTTTTTTAAAAAAGCAGTTAAAATACTTGTACTGTTTAGTGTCCTGAGATTGGGAAATACCTATAAAACAAAGAGCAATCAATCAAGAGCATTGCTCCACTGTACAAAATAATATGCAAATCAGCATAATACCTAGAAGTCATGCCCATAACATATTCCCTGTTTTCCCAGAGCCAAAACACATGAACTGCACCAGTACAACAGTATCCTTATTAACATTTCCCTTAAGGCAAATCATAGACACATAAAGTAAATCCAATTTGCAAATAAAGCCTACACAAGGCAAGATGGACTGGCAACCCTACACCCTGCAACGTCTGGCACAAATGTCTAGTCAAGAGGAAAACATTCAGGATGAATGGGACACCCCAGATGTAATAAACAGGTAGAATACAATTCTGAGCCTACCTGAACACACAGTATAAAGCACCAAGCTAGCTGTTCTAGAATACCACACTGCCTTTCCTCCATCATGCAAGGCCTGGCCTTCAGACGTCAGAAATTAATTACCTACCAAATTGCAGACGTTCAAAGCAAATAAGGCAAAGAGGAAAAAGCAGGTGCCTAAATCACATTTGTCCTCCAAAGGCCAGAATGAATTTTTGGAGCAGCAAGTAGTCCCATCTAATAATGCTGTGTGATACTATTGCCTTGAGATTTGACTGCACAGTAACTTATGGGTTTTGCTCACATGGCTTAACAGACCTTTTCACTTGCTTTGAGACTTGCTCTGAACTGTTCTGTAATGCCACAGGCCAATGTCATCGATCTGATCAGCTGTACACAGCTCAGATACATTTCTTCACGGCACTCTACCTACCAGCTCACTCTCATTCAGAGGTACAATCCTGTTACCTCCTTTTCTTCCTCCCTTTTTGTACTGCCTCTGGAGCTAATATGAACGTATGGTAAACCACGTCACCCTGCTAATACAGAGCAACCTATTTAGGTTATTTTTCTGTCTTGTTAGCAAACCACACCATCAGACCAACTCCTCAACTGACAATGAAAGCAGGGAGGGAATACAGGCAAGGATTTTGTCCAGCTGGAGATCAGGGGAGGAGAACCTCCCTCCTTCCTCCCAGCAGCAGTAAGCTATTAGATCAGCTTAGCCATTCATGCGTTTCCAAAACAGCTATGATAATGTAAGTCAGCTTTACCACAGCCTGAATTACCAGTCTGTTCATCACATGGGTGCTGGCTCTACACTGACCCAACAAAGCTGACCTGGGGGGAAAAAAAAAAAGCACAATGCACATCCTGTTAGTCTGCTCTGCATGGATGATAGAGGTAAAGAGACTCTGAGATTGCATCATATGGGAGGAAGGTGAAAGGTGGAACCGCAGCAGTGTTGCTCTGAGTTAGTTTAAGCTGTTGTATAACTACTTATTTAGCAGCTTAAAGTGATTAGAAAATAAAGACTTGAATTAACTGGATTCTGTCAGACTGGATGCACACACAGAAATGGCACAGACAATCTCAATACACACTGAGGCTTGATGTTTAATGTTACCTAACTTACAGTATTAAGGACAAGCTACACAATGATTTCTAGATGAGACACAAGGCTTTCAGCTGAAGCCTTTATTTCAAAGAAAAGTATGTCATCCAATGTTATTTCACAAGCCAGAAGCCCCTAAATTTTAAATGGCTATGAGATATTATTGCCAGAGGAATCAAGTTAATGACTGAAAGATTAGATGACCCGAAGGAAACAGCTATAGCAATAAATCAAAGATCTGAAAATCCAACAAAATAATGAAAGGGTCAGGAGAAGTTCTTCATCCTGGAGTACATGGGCCAGTGCTAGGCTTCCCCAAGGAAGGCAGCCATTAAACCTAGGGCACAGACCATGAGACTTAAATTCTTATTTGTGACCATGTAAGGCAAACCAACCTGAAGACTTGCTAGGACCTCAAAAGCTAGTGCCTTCTCCCAGTTTGCCGACATCCTCATGACCTGACATGTTTAAGCAAGACCCTGGATTTGAGGAACAGTGACAATTGCTCTCCATAATACAGCTGCCACATCCAAATGGCTATTTCTCACCTCTACTGCATAAAGATAGTATACCTTGCCTCCAACTGAAGGTGGCCCCCAAACTTCATAATTTAAGACTTTCACTGGTAATACTCTAATGTAGATGGAGAAGGTACAATCATTTTCAAATTTATGCACCTGAGTAGCATGTGTCTTTATCACATCTTACTGGTACTTGCAAAATGAAGGCAAACATACTTGCATTTGCTTCTATCACAACACTAACAGATGCTGCAAGAAGACAAAACAAACAAAACATATGGAAAAGCTTGGAAGCTGGTCCCTAGAAGAATGACAGAACTGTAGAGTTATGTATGCCTTGGAGCATGCCAGCAGCCACTACTGGTGTAACAACAGCTCTCAGGACTTCCACTGGGGAGAAGTAAGCAAAGTGATGTAAGTGCACTTACACAGATGAGGAAAATGACTTTTCATATCATTGGCTAGTAGTGCCCAAATACAACATGAAAGGGTTAGAATTCTACAGAAAATATAACATTTTTTTAAGTTGACATGATAGCATCAAGAGGTACTTGTGCCAGTTTTCATTAATATTCTCTGTAGACATTCAGTCTTAGCACAATGCAGTTCAAGGAAAGGCACAGCGTCAACAAAACCAACACAATGAACTCTCAGTTATTTTTATATCAGGATCTCAAGTTTGTGATCCAGACAGTGCTGATTCCAAGGCACAGTTAACTCCGGCTATGCAATAGTGCAGCTCCAAAGTCTACCTTCTGTAACATTTTGATTCCTGTTCACACATGCATGCACTTTGACTGAAATAGGTCAGAAAAGGTATTTCTGTTTCTCTCTCCTAAGTACAAAAGAATGAAAGTTGCCTGCAGTATGTTGTGATGCAGGAACCCAGTACAATGCCTTTCCTTCAAGAAAACGTGGCCAATTAATCTGATTGTAGAGGTCACAATGATGTTACTGACTTCACAAGAAAATACTAACCTTTAGGGATGATGTGAATCTTCTGTGTGCCATCCTGTGTGCATTTAAGTGTAAACTAAGATGAACAGTTACAATTTGGATCAAGTTTTGCTGAACTTCTTTCCTTCCTTGTACATATACTTGAGCTGTAACTTCTTCAAATTTGGGATTTCCTGTATGAAGGAAGTTTGGGTATTTTTGATTCATCAGTGAACTGGTCTTTAAATGCAAAGAATCACTTTGCATTTAAAATTACAATGCAAATCTACTGTAATAACCACTGATGCGAATTTAGTTAGGTCTGACTGCTGTCTGCAGCTACCACAGTGGAAAAAGTGGCATATTAATACAGCATTTCCAGAGTAGATTCAAATTTGCACATGAGATCTGATTACTTCTTGAAGTACATTTCACGTAAGAAGTTCATATTTTAGCATGGTAATATCACACTTAACATTCACGACAGGGAGGATGACAAATACCAAGTCATTAAGGACTTAAATATGCCAACCCAGATAACACGCACCACAGAACATCTATAGGAAATGTTGGAAAGCTCCAGGAATAACTTATACTCATTTTGAAATCATGAAAAAACTAGGGAAGCTCCAGATTATTTCCATAAGGAAAGTGAAGGGAAGCTGAATGTTTTGTTTTTATGAAAGGCAATAAATGGGACTTTCTAGGAAATCACAAGTCATTTGGCCTGGAAGTGCTGTTAAAGCAAGTCATGAAATGATGAAAAGTAATAAAAACACATAAAAATAAAACAATTCAGCTAAATTATGTTATTTGGCACAATTCTAAGGCAGGTTATTTAATAGCACCACTAATTAACTGATGAAAGAAGTTTTCCAAAGTTCTGAAACAAATATCCATACCCTAGAAATTTATGCATTTATTTAGCATGACTTTCACTTTTGACAATGGCTAATGAATACAGGTGGTTTTCAACCAGTTCTCCCTTAGATCTCCTGTGCTGTTCCAGACCTGTATTAAGAACTTAGACAAAAAAGTCAAGAGTTGGTAGCTAACAGTTAAATCATATATCAGCTGCACCTTTGACTTATTTCCCTTTCCTTTCCCATCTCTCATCTTACTCTATGACACTTAACTGCTTGTTAAAAATCAACAGCACTCATTCTGACTGAGACAATGGATAGGCAAAAGCATTGTGTAAAGATCTGTACTGGGCTACTGTATAATTCAAGTTCTACTTTTCTGATTAACAGTTAAAGTTGACTTTCTTTCTCCTCTTCCTCCCCTTAAGAAGTAAGGACTAAAAATCAAACACATTTTCTTATCAAAGATTCACAATACACTGAACTGGACTTTTGCAGTTAGTGCAATTTATCACAGCTAAGGAGAAGAGCTGGGTATTTTCTTTTCAGTAATACTTCGTATGTCTCCTGATTTTATAACAAAACTATATTCCCAAATACATTTTTGTACATTTGTCTTACATCTGTCAGCTCTTTATCTGGAAAGTATATTTTTACAGTTTGGATAGATTATAATTCATATTTAAATTATTACTCATATTTAAGCATCCACTTTTGCCCTTACATATAGATGCTGGCAGCCATAAAGACTCTTCGTACAGATACTACATAGTAAAGTGCTAACAAATACACACCATACCGTGTGTATGGATATGGTCCATCTGGATACGGTCAATCTGATTTGTCTTCTCCACACTTGTGCAGCTTCTATGGTAGTGCTCAGAATGAATGGCTGATCACCCCCCTACTACTATACCAAAGTCTTCACTTCATGACAGTTAAAATCAGGAGTGTGTATCACACTCTTTCTTGGGGATGTGGAGTTGAGGGGAAGAAGCGTTTGCATATTTGCTGCAGGAAAGGCTTTTATTTTCCCCTCGTTGTTTACTGCCCTGTGCTGTAGGGAAACAAGTTCTCTTCTAGCTCTTAGGAATATTTTACTTAGCTCCATGGCTTATATAAATCTATTGGACAATGACAAATGTCAGCATAATATGCCTCTGAGAATGTCTTAAGGATAATTTTGAAAAAAGTCTCACACGATACTAGGTCTCTTTTTGAAATAAAAGCTACAGAAAATTACTACTTCTATACAAAACTATTCCATTATCATATTATCCTTTTCCTCCCACACAAGAATATACCTCAGTACTTTTAATTTCAGCACAAGAACTGAGATAAGTAAGATATAAAGGTTCACCAGAATGACTGTAGTTCTTTCAGGATGCTGAATGCTGTCTTCAGTCCTGATATAAAGAGTACTTGCTAGTACCTTGAATCTTTGGACAATTCTGCTAGTTCATTCTTGACTGCTGAGATTATCATTTGCTGTAAATACTGTTTCAGAGCTAGTGCTCCCTACATGAGAGATTGAATTTCTTTTATTTGTTGCAGGGAGGCATGTCTTTTGAGCTGTTTTTCAGTAAAATAAGAGGATGACTCCTTTTACTCCCTGCTCCCAGCCCTTGAAGAAAAATCCTCTATCCAGCCCATGCAGCAATTGCACCACCTGATGGAGCTATCAGTGGAATCCCAATTATCCTGCAGATTTTTCCCAGCAGCAGGTCAGAATTTACCTTCAATTATTAGCCTGGCTAAATATGGCTCCAGAACATTTTTGAGCGAACCTTAATTTAAGAATAGAAGTGTATGTGCAGAATAGCATGTAGTTAATACTGCTTATATTCTTGATGTCCTGCTTGTCATGACAGTTGGTAATTAATCAACATGAATTTGAAGTACGGCACATTTGTTCTGCCAAACGAAAAGAAGCAGCATGGAAGCTCTGTGTACTAAGGCACGCCCAATACAACACAATATTTCAACCTGCATTTAAAATGTAAAAGTCAAGAACGTACATTCTATATCCTGATTTGTTAATATATGGTTCATGTGATTTTAAGCCATTTTTTCCATACCTGTGTGAAAATACCACATCACAGCACCACTCCATATATCCATACAGCGTTTATTTGCTCTTGCCTGGTTCAAAGCAAGTCTGGTTCAGTCTGGACAAAGACTGAAAAGCCATATAACTGAAGCCACAACAGACAATACTCCTGGCTAGCTGGTTACTGCTGTTCAAAAAGCATCAGCATTTTGAAGTACTATGGACCTAAGCGTATCTTGCTTACCTATTCCCACAATAAATTAAGAAACACTTAATGAGGTCCTCAGACTGTAACCTTACCACAAACTAAGAATTAAATCAACTATCCAATGTCAGCAGTACTGCATGCAACCTCCTGAATCTGAAGCAACTTCCATCAAAATCATAGAGTGAGGAGGGAGGAGGATAAAAATTCCTCTTTCTACAAGAGCAAAGACCTTAATCCAAAACCAACAGTACCACAGCCAGAATTAGACAGCATGACAGGACAGCCAAAATGGAAAGAATCAATAAAAAGAAGATTTATTTACATCAGAAACTTTTCTTACTTGGCCCAAGTAATTTAGGAGCCTTCTGTAACTTCTCAGGGGCCATTCAATTTGCCCACTGTCAGACACTGCAGCTGTCAAAGACTGGGAGCAAGGAGACAACTCCTTCCTTCTACCCAAATCTGTTTATTCTGCTGGCAACCTGCAAGTGCCTTTCTGGAGGAAAAGGAATTGAATATAACCTTGAGCACTACTTCATATTTTTAATACTAATTTGGAAATTATTAAGAACTACCTGTGGTTACTGTTGCAAAATCAGTTTTCTTTGCCTCAGGATTTTTTTTGTTCTGTGTAGGTGCATTATGGTGCATTCAGGAACTGCATTTGATTTCATTTAAAATGTTCTTTCCATCAGTTTCGTATACTAAAAATTGACCTTGTGATTGTTTATGGTTTTCCCTATAGAGCAGGGCAGACCATTGTAGATGTATCAGAATTCTGTAATGAACTGCTTGCCTTAGGGCCTCTAAAGATCAGCTTAACTTCAAAAAAAACACCTTTAAACCCCAATTTTAGGACCTGGGTTTGATACGGGATCAGACTGGAGATTTTCAGTGCAAAAAACTTCGATATTTGGTCCCCGAAGCTGGAGAGAGAATTAACGCTGTCTCATTCATTGATAGATTATGTCTATGGGTTTAGTTATGCTTTTTTTCCTTTGTATCATTCTTCACATTTTGTGACTGGTTGAACTTCCTAGAAACTGGCAAACATCTGCTTCCTTACTTTTTAAAAACCTTGCAATCACTAAAACACTTGGCTAGAAAGAGCATATAATGGGGAAAAAAAAAAACGTCAAACCAAACACTGCTATTTTTAAAGACCTCTGTAAAAAAGCAACAAGCACCCAAAAATTGTTTGGCTAATGAGGATCAAAAAATCACATGTGGTAGGAAAGGGGGCAAGGCAATGGGGTGATTGACGAACACATTTCTCAACAGAAATCCGCTAAGAACATGTTCCATAGGATTCACAATTTTTAGATAAACAGCAAGGAGAAGCCAATGACACATTCTAAGCCTGTTAAATGTCACCTCTTCTCCAGAAGACAGAGCATCATGCCAAAATATTACAAACAAATAAGAAGTGAACTTCAGAAAGTATAACAAACATTACCTCATTGACCTTTGCCTGTTTCACTTCTGCTGGAGTGAATATGGCCTAGAGGACAAACCAAACACCCTGAGGTGCTGGATAAAAGAAGAGGGCCTGGCAAGCCTGTTGTCACCCCTTGTACTTACAGCCAACCTGTGGCACAGTACTCTGTCGAACTTCTTTTCTTACTCTTCCTACACCTGCTCCAACAAACGCTGCCTAGATGTAGGAATATGATCCTTCCCAGAGGAAACGAAGCATCTCCAGCGAGAGCTCCAACTACTTGTACTGTGGACAGACTCAAAACCTAATGGTCTCATCAGGCTTCAAAATTCACTTGCAGCTCAGCTTCTGATTCCCCTTCCTTTGAAAGGCATCTAATTTCACATGCAAACACTGCTTTAAGAACTGTACCAACACAAACTAAATTGATATAATCAGGGCATCCCCTTCAAAACTGCACTATTGCTCTGAACTTAATTGCTAATGCAGACAGAAGCCAAAGGCAGAATGGAAGTAGCTACACTGAGGAGACACAAGTGCTTTTACCTCCATCCAGAGGACAGAGAAGAGGAAATGACTGCATAACAACTGAAAATGAGAAGCCAACCCAACTTCAACTGTTTTCTACTCATAAAACTTTTGATTTTATAAAAATCTTTAAACCAGCCACCCAAATAATGACTTCAGTGTAATACAGTGAATTACACAAGTTTACTGTGCATTGGGCACACCACAAATATAATATAGCATATGAGGTTGCTAGTATGTAAGCTTGCATACTTAAAAAGAAACAAAATGTGAAAGCAGCAACTTGAACATTCTTCCCTATTCTATTTAAATAAGTAAATCAAAGTAGCAAGTAAAAGGGTATTATGGTTCAATCCAGGAGGAAAAATAAATAAACAGCATAGACTGTGCCTTGCAAAACAGATTTTAGCAAGTCAAAGTTTATCTTGCAAGGCCAGTAGAAATACTGTAAACTGGCAGGTGTTCAAAGCCCACCCTGGGTCTTTGAGTCTGATTCCCTGGTCAGTCTCATATACCTAAATTGAATAAGTCCAAAAACTGGCTCATCAGCTTAATAAGCAGGGTTACTCTTCTGCTGCTTCAAATCCTATCTAAAGACATTTTCTTCTTAGGCAGAGCTAAAACACCTCTATCTGGTCTATTCCAGTGTTCATTCCCTGTTTGCTAAAAATGCCAATCTCTTTGCTTCCCTGCCTAGAGCAAAGCTGTGAATCACATAAAGAATTATTAGGCTGAATTGGTTTAGGTTTCACTGATAGGACTTTTTATTTGTAGTTTCCAGCAGTGTTAATCACACAGCAATGGAACTGCTGAGCAACTTTTCTATGAACAGATTTACTTCTAATGAAAGTTATATGCTGCAAAAGCATCAAGTAGACCTAGATGGCCTTGATCCCCAAAAATACACTTTGGTATCTGAGCCTGATAAGGCTCAAGACCATATGTGACAATGCTGATGTTAACTGTCTGCTGTATAACCCTAGTGAGAAACAGACTCTGACCTATTTAATGATTTTATTTCTTTTACAATTAGCCTGAAAGTAAAAACCCATGTCTAAATTCAAGCAACTTGATCAAGAAGGGAGGGATTACAGGAATAGAAAGGAACTGTGGGATGGGTGTTAAATGTATTCTAAGCTAAAATCCAGACAGCCTTAAAATAATTTATTTTATTACCTGGAGATATCAGGCATCCCACATATATGTGGTTCTCTAGTCATCTGCTCAGCCATTTTACCAATAACCTATTTGTCTAAGGAATTTCTAGACCTCTACTGTACCTAGCAGAGCAGAAACAATGCATATTTTTGTAGTTATTTTTGTTTTGTAGCTATTTTTTACAAAGGAATACTCAAGATGAAATCAGATGGGTTTCTCTTTATGTGGGGATTCTGTTTAATAGTCACTGAGGAAAAATGCATGACATTTTATGCTCTAAATACACTTCCCTGGGAAATAAGGATTGCCATGTAAGATTGTAGTCTGAGCAATGATGGAGCAACTAGAGAAACTGGAAACATAATAAATCATTTTGATTAATGGAAATCATGCATGTTATAGACTTCAGAGAAAACACAAAAATAAACCTCCTCTGTATTTCTGTTTGTGACTAAACCCAGCAAGATTAAAGATTATAACTTAACAAAGGTCATCCATCATTCCTCTGTGCTGCTACTTTTCATCTAATGATAAAACAACAAAAAACTCTGAGTGCAAAATATAACATTTTTAAACAGCCTTTTACCTCAGCTGTATTCTTCAATGCTACTCACAGCAGACTGCCCTGGAGAATCTCAAATCATTTTCCTTCCAAAAATGCTTTACAAGCTGCTTATGAGCTAATAAAATATTATGCATAATTATGAATGGAAAACAAATACGTCCTCAGACTTACATAGTCTCTAAATTACCATTCTAATGTTCATTAATAGCTTTATACATATATATGAAAAGATGTATAAAATGAATGTTGCTATTGAAAATGAATTGCATCATTTTAGAAAATTAAACATGCTTAAACTTTTAAACTAGCAACAAACTGTTAACTCTTGACATTCAAAAGGCAGCACCAAGTGACATTATGTAGTTCTGAAACCTGACTCCAGCTCCTCCTTCTCCCTGCGAAACCCCCACAGCAAAGCTTGGCCTGTAAGTTTCTCAAAGTCCTGTTTCTCATGGAGCTCTAAGGAAAATAAGCCAGATCTAATGAGCTTGACTCTCCAATTCCTCTACAATACCATCAACAAAACCATTCATACTAAACATGACAATGCACTAACATCAAAAGGGCTTGATGCTAGCAGTAACTCCTCTAAATTTAGTCATGCTCTTCCTCATCTTTGGAACCAGCATGATGAGGATGAACAACTTTAACAAACCAATGCTCAGGTCTGCAATGGGAATTTCAATGTGTTCAGTTCTTGCCTGTCTGCACTGTTAAAGATTATCACAATCAAAAAGAAATCTACTGTCAGCCATAAAAATATTAACTATAAATTAAGGTTAAAATGCTGCTCTTCTAGATCTTTTCTATTACTGGGTAGGCTTCTCGTCTTTAAGCAGCATTTTAGACAGGTTAGTGCTAATGCTCTTACTCTCAGCTTCTCACACACAGTTATGCAAAGGGACATCCTCTGAAGTCTGAACAAAATCAGGGCAGAATCTTTCCTCATACATAGACAAAAACAATAGTCTCCTTTCTTAATGCAGATTTGAAACATGCCCAACATCCTCATTTATTATGAAGACTCAGACTACACAGAGAGTACCATCTGAAAAAATGCCACAGAGATAACAAATGCACTCAAAATATTTTCAAATCAATTACTGGACTAACACATTAGTGCATTACTAGCTTTAATGCAGTAATACACCATCAATAAAACATGTCAGTGTTCACAGTTTTAGACTACTGTGCTATATGAGTAACATGCATATGAGTAAATCTACTAAATCTAGGCATCTCAAGAGCCTGTTTTCTTACAGCAGTATCAAATGCTTCAACATAAGCAATAAATCATAAAATGTTCACTGGATTTAATTAAGGAGCAAAATTCTTGTGATAAGTAGCACCATTATTACTCTAATTCATTACATTAAATGCATACAATTTATATTGCAGTGACCAGTGACAGAGTAACATTTAACCAGCATTTCATGTACTGATAATGCTAGATCTAACTCTGAGAGCAGAAAAGCTAAAATGACTGTTCTAGAAAAAAGTGGCAGAGGATGATATATTATAGCCTAATCAGATTTGAAGCAGATGAGATTGATTATTTTTGGTGAAAAAGAGCCCAAAGGAAAGGCTGAAGAAGCCTTTGCTCAATCTCAAACATTTGTTGTCCTTGACACAATAAAGTTCTAAATTTGAGCTTCACTGTTATAAGCAAGACAAACTGCTAGGTTTTGTATTTTATGGATAACAGCTAATACAGGAAAGAGATTCCTACTTTTTCTCCAAAGGTAGCCTACAGTATTAATCATACTTATTTTGGTCACTAAATTTTACCTTAGAAAAAAAAAGGAAAAGACCCCAAGTTCTAAATCCCTTTCACAGACAGTCTTTCTGTCCTGCACCAGGAGGTCTCTGATTTTTCCTGTGTTCCAAATGGGAAAAGTCTGAGGCTATACTGTGAGCAACACCTAACCAGCATGCCCTAGCCCTGCTGATGCAAGAAACAGTTCTGTATCTCTCATCATCCATGGAAACAAATATTGACAATACTAGGAAGAAAAATATTGGTTTATATTTAAAAACACTGACAAAGCAACATTCAGATTTTAAAATGCAGCTTTTATGAAGAAATTAATTTTTGTCTTTTCCTATTTTAACTATACTCACAGTATTCGCTGCTTGTTGAATACATCTTCCTGTAATGAAGGCAGTAGTACTTACGGAGATGGGCTGCCTTACTCTGGAATCTCACACTGAGGAATTTTCCATGTCTGGAACCAGCTCAGGTCAGCTGGAGCTTTGCCACTGCTATTCACCTTCTGAAAGAGGCACTCTGGCTCTGGCATCCGAAAGCTTGCACTCACTCAAGCAGACAGCAAGGAGCCACATTTGTGAAAACTTCCAGGACTTTGTCTTCCCTGAAGCAAACCGGCAAATCCTTTCATCCTGTACCCATGGGGACTTCCAAGTCTCTTCCAAATCCCTGAACAAATCTGCCCCAAAATTCTCTCCTCTGAACCCTTTTAAACACGATCTGGCTTGTAATTTGTTGAGAGGTGGAAAGGCAGACTCAGAGAAGCATAAAATTACTTAGGTTGGGAGGAAACCCTGCTTGAGTGGGAATGCCCACTCAAAGTGATCCAACTACATCAAGTTGCTTAAGGCTGCATCAAACCCATTTTTCTCAGCCTCTGCCTACATATCATGTGCGCCAGCCTCATAATCATGTTGGTAGCCCTTTGTAAGACTCCATTATGTCAATTTCTTTCTTACACTGGCAAGTCCAAACTGGCCATAGTACTCCAGATGCAATACTGAAGTGTCAAACAAAGTGGAAAACAAGATTCACATTCTTGCTAACACAGCCCAACATTAGATAAACCTTCTTTTGCTTCTGACTCATGTTCAACTTAGCCACCATGACCTCAAGGTCCTTTTCTGCAAATTTCCCAGCCTTGGAAGTTACCACATCTTCACATGACTCGACTCTGCCTCACAGTGCTAAATACACAAAACGCTACTTGAAGTCCAAACCTTGAAATCTAATGCAACTGTAACTCAGAAGAACAGCAGATAAATTAAAACTAACATGAAATGACAGAATATTGAGCGCAAGGCTGAAGCAATGAGAAGATCGGACAGTCATCATTTTTCAGGTATGGGCAGCGGGTGAGTGTCTGCTGCACACAAGGGCAGAGCTATACTTACTGTAGTGAGGGGCACAGGACAAACACTAAGCCTGTACTTGTTGCAGGAGCTTGTTCATGGGATAGGATACACCAATCTGCTGCACTAAAGAAATGCCCAACTTGAACTGAAAACCAGTATATAATAATTGCTTATCGTAATTTCCAAAGAGCAATAAATATTATTTGACAAACACAGAAAGTATATGAAGAAGTGTAGTCTGCCTTGTTATGGGCAGAAAGAAAAGCAGTCTTTTATTTCCACTTCAGCCTTCTAGTAACAACTCATTCCTAGTAGGCCAATTACTGAGGAAAAAAAAAAAATCGTTCCTACCATTGGGATTTGTCATAAAGAAGTGATATTGTCCGAACTCCTTCTCAAACGCCTAAGCACCTTGGAAAGCTTCTTTCCAAGAGCTGTGTCCCTTCTCCCGGATCACACAGCAGGGGCAGAAGCCATGGGGCTGGGCTGCTATGGACGCTGAGCCGGGTGAAGACGTGAGACGGGTGAGCCCGTGTCCCCTCTCCCTCACCGCGGACAGTGAGGCGCGGCCTCGCCCGGGATGAGACTCCACGGCCCGCGCTGCTGACCGCAAGTGACAGAGAACGAGCTAAAGCTCGAACTGGGAACCAACAGCTTGCGAGGCTGCCGAGGCACGCCAGCGCTCTGCCCCGGGAAGGGCCGGGCGAAGCGGCCAGGGCGCGGGCGGCTCCCTCAGGCGGCGGGCGCAGCTGCAGCTGTAACGGGCGCTCGGGGCCGGTTGGTCTCCTCTGTGCTTCCCGCAGGACGGCTCCCCGAAACGAAAGGGAGAGCCCGGGGCAGACAGACCCCTTTGGCTGGCGAGGGGGAGTCGGGGTCCTCTCCCCTGTTCCCCTCCTCCTGTCCTGCGGAAGGTGCCCGTGAGCGCCGATTCCCTCGCGGGCGGCGGGCGGCGTGGCGCGGGGCTGAGGGAGCGCCTTGGGGCAGCTCCGTTTCTCCCGCTGGTGAGGAGTCGGTGCAGCGTGGCCCGACCCGGCCCCCGCGGTTTCCGCAGGCGGCCAGCGGCGGGAGGACAGCGAGACCATGGTTTTCTGTCACGTCCCCAGACCCTGGGGCAGCGCTTGAAGGCGGCTCCGGGCTGGGCCGGTTCTCGCACTGCCTCCTGTTTACCCGCCGAGAAGATAAGGAGCATGTCCTGGGCCGACCACCTCGAGTGGGCCAAGGAAGGGGTTTGTCAGCTGTTGGGTCCTGTGAGGACAGTGGGGCAGGGGACTCTGGGGGCAGAGGAGAGCAGAAGCACTTTATGGTCACCTATGTGCTATCCTGTCACAAAAGATTGTGGCATGGGGTCTCATTTATACTAGTAAGCTGCTGTGAACGCTGAGGAGTTTTGTTGTAACTGATGTGTAACAAAAAATAACACTATCCCAGGCAAAACCAGGACAAACTCCAAAATTTATGTGGTTGCATTGGCATGAGGGTAGCATAGCTAATTCTGTAGGGAAAGTGAATAATGTGTGTGAGGGTTATCTGTGATCTTCATAAACAGCAAAACACATATAGCTGAAATAGGTATCTTTAAATGTGGGTTTCAGATACAGGTTGAGAGGACAAGAGTCTCTGACCATTGGAAAACTTGAAATGGTGGCAGCAGGATGGGGAAAACATCCAAGGGAACAGGCGTGTAATCCACTTATTTTGTTGTTTTGTGTTTTTTTTGTCAGAAGCTATAGTATTTGCATCAGAGACTGAACAAGCACTGCTTAGGTTATTTTAGCAAAATCTTCCAGGCTACAGCGCAGAAAGGAGACGAAGGAGGGCAGGGAGAGCACTGCCACGGAGTTGGCTGAAATGCTGTGATGCTAGTTGCAGTTGCAGAAAAGCATGTTAACATGATCAGTTTGGTTCGCTCCCATTCCCAAACCCTAATTTACTTTGTATTGTTCACATTGAACACATAATGGTTTCTTCACAGGCCTGGTTGTAGCAGTATGGACGTAGACTGTATAGAATAGGAACAGAGAATAATTCAGACTGGAACGGCCATAGGAGGTCGCCTAGTCCAACATCCTCATAACCCCTCGGCATGGAACACTGATGCCTTCTGATGCATTGGCTCCACCTTGCCCTTTCTGTGAGGCATCATCTGTAAGTGGATTACAGAAATGTGTAATTACGGAAATGTGACCCTTTCTGTAAGTGGACTGATCTTTCCCAAAAACACACTCCATGGGGTCTAGAAAAGAACTCAATCAACTTGTTTTGCAGTGTAGATATGGTCTGGTTCAGAATCTTCTAGCTCTGAGGCCAAATGCCAGTCCATTTTAGTTGTCTGAGGAGGCTGGGATCCCTACTTTTGCACAATTTGCAAAAGCAGCGTGGGTATAGCGTGTAATGGAACATCAGAAAACTGTAGAAAAAATTAAGGAAATTCTTCAATCTTTTTTTAGTGTGCTAAGATGATGCCTTTCACACTGTGTACACTGGATTTCAAGAGGATGTGCTGCAAGTGGCACACATCCAGAAGAGAAAAAGCAGATTATTTAGAAGTGTCTGAGAAATATCTATAAGAAAACACCAAATAAATTGGAAAATGGAAGACTGGATGAGACATTAATCTCCAATTATATAAGGGGGCTTCTTTGCAGATGGAGGGAATGACCTAATGGTCCTGAAGGATAGGACGAGAAGTAATAGGCTTAAATTGCCAGTTACTTGTGAAGACTGAAACGTGTGTTAGGGTGGTTGTGGAATTTCCGCTGGTGTTGAGACTTTTGAGAAATGCTTGCCAGGTATAATATAGGTATCATTTATTATACTGTGGGGTGGGTAATGAGAAGGTGACTTAGTGAACACTAAGCAGCTCTGAATGCTTATCTATGTCTTCCTAACTTTTCAGTCATTTTGTGTTGAATCTTATGAAAAATAGGATTGAATCTAGCTGGACCACAGAGATAGGGGCTTCAGAAGATGAGAATCAGGTGCCATCTTACCTTTGAAAGTGAGATCATAGATAAATGCTGTTAAGAGTATTTTTAACTAGTTGAAGTTTAGTGGAACTGGTGGAACCAATAGAGCTGTAAGTTTCCATCAATCATGTGTCTATCTTTACTATGAACAACAAAGGTTTTCCAGCACAACTAGAGAGTGATTTATGCTGACCTGAGTATGACTGAGAAGTCTGGAAAACAGCATTGGGCACTCTTTGCATTTGGCTTAGGTCTAATGAGGGGTATGCACTTTGTTAGGGATGACAACTTGATGATGGTGCTTTCCTGCTCTGAAACAGGAAGAGATATTTAAAATAGGATTTAGTAAATGTTTTATATGATATTGTGCATTTTCAAAGCCATAAAAAGTAAAGACTTCAGATATTGTTACTCCATGCATTTGGTTTTAAAATCCAGTTCCTTGTTGTAGGGCTTTGAAGATGGACTGTTCGCATGAACGTTTTAGAACAAAGAAATCCATGGCTCTAAGCAATCAAAAGCAAATAGAAAAGCCGAATGCAGAAAATACTTCAATAGCGGAGGAGACTTTATATGGCTTGCAAACTAAAGATCATTCTTTTCAGCCAGGCACCTTAGATATAATCTGCAAAAGTAAGGATAACATTAAAAGAAAAATGCTTTCTGAATCAAATGTGCTTCCAGTACTAACTGAAAAATACCACCAGTGTTCTGACCAACAGAACAGTGGCTAACAAAGAATGTTCTTTTGGTGTAAATGTTGATCAAAATACTACTCAACAAGAGTGTCAAAATCCTGAGCCTGAGATAACTTGCAACAAAATTTCAGATGCAATGCAACTTTTAAATGCCAGATGTTTAAAATTTTTACTTCATAAAAGATGTAATGATATAAACACACCACCAGCAGCACCAGCTGAACTGTAGTTTTGCTGAAGTCTGAGGAAAACTTTACTGGCTTAGTTGCTCCCAGAAAGACCACAAGATACAGAAAGGGGGAGGGAGGATGTTAAAAGTGTTGGGTGGAAGTGAGAGGTCAGATATTTTGGAAAATGATGAAATTATGCTGCTGGATACAATGTGAGAGTCTAAGAATAAGTCAAGAAAAATACAGTATAAACTATTTCCAGAATTATTATTTCATGTTGGTTTCCCCCCTCACCCCCAGATAAATATGAGATTAGAAAGTCTGCTTCTCCAAAAATATGCCCTTTAAGGAGACACTTTCACTACTGAGCAAATTATTGTAGTTTATTATTTGAAATTCTTTGCCCTTTAACTAACCTTTGCTATGGGAATATTTGTAACATTTTGATAATAATCATTTTACCTAACATTATGAAATATCTTGACCTGTTCTGAATTCATAGGTCAGCATAAATTGTGTTCAGGCATCAGCAACTAACTTACCAAGTCAGGTTTAGGGTTTCCTGGGCAGAAGGAGTTGTTGAATTTGGGACTTGAAGTTATAAGGACTGTATTGAATTGATGCATTTATTCATCTCTGTGATAGGACATTAACCCTAAAAGGGCTTAACAGGTATTTCAGTTGTTGAAACCTTCAGGTAAAATACTTCAAATCTGAAGCAGGAGACTACTGAATAAGGTGGTTACCTCTTAGCTTGGGGGTTTGAGGTAAATCCAAAGCATTTTTCTCAACTTTGCTTTTGTTTTGTATTGTAACTGGATGTAAGCTTTCTTTCCAATTTTTGTTTTAGTAATGCTGTGTTTATGCATAAGGGAATAGATGTAAGCAAAACACCTCTTTTCAAAGATGCCAGTGATGACTTTGGTCTCTTTCAAAAAGCTTAATAGCTTTAAAAAAAGCTTTGATAGAAACTTTAAATTTGGAATTAATACTGGTTCCTTGAAAACATTGTTGTGAGCGATGGTATTAAAATACGTATTATTAGGAAATTATCAGTGGAGAGTTATTTCATTCACCATTAGGATAAAAGCCAAATTGGGGGAAAGAGGGAGGAAGGGCAGGTATTGAAGACCAAAATGCTGAAATACTCCTCCATTCATTTCCCTCCCCCTGGAAAAAAAAAAAAAAAAAGAAGAGGTTTTGTTAAAACTGATTCCTGCAGATGTTCTGGCTTATGCACATCTCTAGTTCCTAACTAGGGTAAATGCTTAAAAATTAACCATGATTTATGCTCAGCTGTGAAACAAGTAGCTTAGCAGGGGAATTGTTTCAGGATCGAGAAAATGACTAGCTGAAATTATGGTGTACTTGTAGAATGTGTGGAAGCATCCTTAATTCTGAAGTTTCTGGATGCTTACAGTTAGGAAGAAGAGTGTTCCTTTTTCTTGTTCAGGGTTACAAGTAGAGCGACTCTCCTGTCTTGTCTAGACAAGAATTTTTTTCTGCACACTGCCTAAAATAAGTGACGATGAAAAGTAAGTATCAGTGTAAAAGGCAGTCATATGAGCCTAGCTCTTAGAGGTGGAACAGGCAAGGTTTTCTTGATCTTTTTGGAGTGGGGAAAAGGGAAGTGGTTTCAAACCACTGATGACCTAGAGCATGAAAATAATTTTAATAATTGTTTTGTTTAACTTTCATGTGGTATTAGTAGCTCAGTTACATTTTTAAATGAGTCAAAATACAGCCCTTCTTGGAAGCCAATGTCCTTACCAGCCTATTCCTCCTCAGCATATTGGATTTTACATTGTCCAGGAGTGGGGAGTTGGTCCCACCCCTACCAGTTATTTCAATAACTGCATCTACTGCTGGTGCTGCTGCTTGAGTGATTATCAGTGGAGAAAAATAGAAATACCTTTTTTTCCTTGATTGTAGTGCAAAACACCTGTTGTACAGTCATGAAATACTTGTTAAATTTGCATAGCATCAGAATCAAATACTGAGTCAGGAATACTGTTCTTTTTGGCAAGGTAAGTACAATCTTTAGGTTGCAGGTGCAAGATTCTTCCTTCTTACTACCTCATCACATCCCCTAGAAAAGAATTTCCTCTGTCATTTTTCATTTTAATAAAAAGAGGGCTCGGAGGAGAGGCATTTCATTTGCTGGTAGTAGGAGTGTATCTGAAATGGTGATGGTTCTGACATGCCTCTCAGGCCATCTTCTCAGCTCGTAAAGCAGAAAGAATCCCTAATCTCAGGAAGGGGCTTTCAAAATGCAGGGTATGTCAAAAAACTCTTTGTGAAAGAGAGATGAGAGGCACTGGCCCACAATAGGATAGGGAAAGCCTTTAGGCATAACTCAGTGGTATTTCAGCAGAAAAAGACATTGTCTTGTATTATCTTATCTCAAGGTAGAGAGCATGTTATCACTGGAAAAAAAGGAGGAGGGTAAAGTAGGTCTCAGTAAGTAACTCTAACAAAATTTAGTAGTAAGAAAATTCATAGCAGCAACTTGATCCTCTTTATGTCCCTCTCTTCCCTCTCTCCCTGCTTGATGCCTGAGTATTTGGTTTCTGGTTGTTTGGTTGGGTTTTTTTGGCGGGTTTTTTTGCACAAAATACTGCATCTCAACTCTCAAGATCAAACTGCTGCACTACATTTAAGGAAACACATCACTAATTTGAGTGATATAATTCCTCCCTCCATTGCCCTCAGCTGTAATTAATTGTATTGTAATGTAGACAGAAGTTTGAAAGGTTAAGGGTGGCTTTTTTGTTTCTCAGGGAGCACTGAAAGGAAGAGGGTAAGCTCAGTAATTGAAGAAAATACCCAATGCAAATGTATTAAGATTGCTGATGAAATCAAGCAAAAGCATATTTGCACAGTCTCAAAAAATGAAGAAAGTCTTTTGGGAAAGGTAATGTGCAGTGATTTGAATGTTTGAATTGTCAATTTATATGTGTTTTAAGATAGATGGGATCACCCTGTTTATGACTTAAGGTATATTTGTGGGGAGTACCAATGATTTAGATTAATGATGTTGGTAACTGCATCTTTTTAGGGAGACTATAAATGGGTGTTTGGAGAGGAGAAAATACCGAAGTTATTTGAATTCTCTGCTTACCCAAAACTTTAAATATTTTGATTGCTACATAAGACGAAATTTACATATGAATGCACCCACTTCTTGCATAGTTTAGGTAAAGTAACATTTGCTTTGTGAGTTGGATCTGACTATAACTTTTTGAAAGTGTGTCAGACTGCTCCTTCCAGAAGACAGAAACAGGAGGAATTACTCAGAGGGATAATGATTTCCATTTGTGGGGAATATGTGAAAATTCTCCTTTAGTTCCTTTCCATGTTAAGGGAATATTTCTTTATCAGCTGCTACTGTTTGAAACCTAGAATAAGGACCATAGTGTCCAAGATGGATTGGAGAACTCTGAACTCTATATGCAGCTTCAGTGAAGGGAGAAAGTCAAAGGACGAACACCTAAACACTGATCAGCTGTCTAGAAATTGCTGTAATACTCCCACTGTCTTCTGTAGGAAGCATGATTTTATTATTTTCTGGGGATTTTCTGAAATGCATTGTCACCAGGAAAAGAATTATTACATGTGACTTGAACTCCAGTAGTTCAACCATGTTACACTGCTTAGAGCATTGTTATCACTGCTGTATGCCACTGAAGCGCTGGATACCAGAAGTCTGTGTGAAAAGGGGAATTTAAATGATACTTAGTTATTCATTTGACAGCAATTTCTGCTAGTACAAAGCTCCCTCCAGTCTGCACTGGAATTGGAGAGGAAAGACTGACAAATAGAGAAGGATATGTGAAGGAGTGAAAAGGGTGAGAAGGAATAGCTGAATTGGAAAGCAATAGTTAGTTCTCAACTTATGGCTGTAGTGAATGACCAGAAAAATCTGGTCCTGTGAGTGTCCCCAACATAAGTGGCTGTGATATCTACCTGTATTGTAGCATATCAATATTTATTCATCAATATCTGTCTTGGAGACAGATTTATTTCTCTTTCAAACTGGGAACAAGGCAATGCTTTGTTCAAGACATTAAGAGTATTTTAAAAGCCTCAACATTTTAGCAATTATTAGGTATAATAGGAAATAAATATTTTAATTAAGAGAATTAAAGAAGCTAAATACTTTCTTTGTTCTTTTGCTTTTTGTAAAGGAGAGAGAGCTATTGTATTGTTGCAACAAAGCAGAAGCAATTCAGTAAAGTCATTGAACAAAAGGAATAAGTTTAGCAATTTCTTTTTTATCACAGAGGCAGAAAACAAGTACTTCATGTACAGAAAAATGATCAGGAATCTATATATTTTTTTAATGGAAACTTTTTTCCCCCCTAGGAAATCCACTACTTGATTATAAAAATCTTTATTTTCTTGACGTTGAGATACTCTCAGTCCTGTTTATATAGACATTTTTTCATTGTAGTTGGTATCAAGGACACCTATCCTGATGTGTGTTTGATCAACAAATAATTTTAATATAAATAATTAATATTATTTATAATGTACTGAAATGTAAATATTCACTTTTATATAGTAATTAAGAATATTTTATTTCTCAGAATATCAAGCTGCACTTGCTTATAAGTACTGTCTGCTTGGAAGCAGAGATATTACTGCTCAACAATTTTTGATCATCAGTCCTGTAGAAAGTAAAATCCTAAATTTTGTACATAGAGAAATTATGCACATTTTAAAAACTGTTAAAAGCTACTCCAGTGCAGTGGTGGTGATGAATATACCATCCTGATTTTACCTCTCAAGTTTAGAAGGTAAGTATGTTTTCACACCTCCTTTATGTAAAGTGAGTTAAGTCCACTGAAGAGTGACAAGGTACATCTTGTACCTGCCAGAAATGCCCTATAAACAATAGAAAGCAATGACCTTACTCTTCTGAACCTTAGTTAGATTTTAAATTCAGAACTGGTTTTGTGTAGTTGTTTCAATGTTTTTAGACTTTTAGATTTGAAATACGGCTTTTCTTTATTATAGATTCATCTTGTGATTGGTGAGCGGATGGATACTTTAAATTACTTCTTTAATCAAAAACTAGAAAGTTTAAACAGAAGAGTTGAAGAAGTCCAGTGCAAAGTAACCCATGAAGAAACAGCCATATTATTCCTAGTAAGTGTCTTTGCATAGCTGTATGAACATTTTGCATGTGTACCACATAAGACTATTATAGTACCTGGTATACTCCCTGAGAAGGACCCCAAAAGTATGCAATCTTTTCATCTTGTGTGACAGAAAGGTAAGTTAATAATAGTTCTATTTTAAGCCTGTGTTCATGGCAGTTGTTTCACTGTCTACTCTTCATATGATAATGATATCTAGCTTCCTTACTTAAGGTGAACTCTTCAGTGTTTCTTAAGCTATGCTGTGTTTGTTTTCTGTTGCAGAAGAAACTATCCAAACTTGAGAGACGGATTGAAGCTGCAAAAGCATTTCAGGAGGAAGTGTTCTCAAAATGGCTGTTCACTAGGTATGATGCAGATGCTAATACAGGTTTTAACGCTGCATTGTAAACTAACAGGTGACTATGGATGTTACACTGAAACTAATGACTTTGACAGCTACATTGCTGTTGCTTACCACCAGAACAGAAGAAAAAAAAAATCCATGTGGAGCTCTTAAATTGGTTGATCTTTTGAGAATTTGTTTTCCATTTTAGACTACAACATAGTTCTTTTCAGTCATCATAATTAAATAAACTCAACACTAGGTGTAGACACTGCATGTGTTGACAAATTTTGCTTTGATGGTGTCCTATTGGAGAGCCATTGGAATTTTTGTAGTGAATGGTCAGCCCTCTTTATTACAAGGTAAAGGCTCTTACAGCATACTTGCCTCTTTGAGTTACCTTATCTCAGCCATTCAGCTATAGGCCACCAGTTCCATAGGGGCCATGAACTGCCAGTCGAAAACCACTTCCTCAGGCAGTAAATTTGAAAATACAATAAATGAAAATGTTAATAACATAGCTATTAATACATGAGTATTTTTCATGGGAGGTACTAATACACTAGTACTGAAAATATAAGATTAAAAAGCATCTTTTTTTTTTTTGTGGAACATTTGATGCTTATGAAGAACAGGAATTTCTCATGTCCTTAGCATGATCGTATTTTATTGTGCTGAAGTTCTGGTAGCTAATCTTATGGGAGAATAGCTCTGTGAACTGTCAGCCTCCAGTTTCAAGCTGACTATATTTCATGAAAGAATCTCTTTTTACAGAAATGTGCTTGTTTAGAGTCTCCAGAGTCTAAATCTTTTTGTTCTTTCACATCTAAAAGTATAAAGGAATTGCATGTGACAAATATGAATCTTGTCTTTTTGTTAAAGGCTTTCACATGTTTTACAAAATTAGCTTCATATTTTCTTGGCCTTTTCCCAGAAACTTTAAACAAAGCATGAAACAGGATAAGGGCAAGGAAGATGCTTACAAGCCTCAAAATTTAGATAAGTGATTGGGGTTTTTAAAAACAAGTTAAGCTTCAAGGGAAAAATAGAAGTTGCTTTGGTGTTGCTGTGTTTTTCTTTAGTTGTTGTGTTTGAGTACACCTCAGTTACTTTAGCACTTCTTGCAAATATGACCAGATTTATCCTGTAAGTTTGTTTCCTCCTTTGTCAGACAATGCTTCCAAGTGTATACTATCCAAATACAGTAGCAAACCAGCTTGGACCTCTGCTTTCTATCCTAATATTATAAATATACCAACAAATACATTTTTGTTATCACCTTACACTGGTTTCCCTTCAACACATGTTTCAGAAGATACAAGGTATGTATCTAGAGCTGAATAGTAAAATGTAGTTAATGTCCTTATATTGCTTTAAAGCATTTGTAAGAAAATTTAATCTTTCTCTCAACTTCTTTATTAGCAGTTAAATTCTAATAGTTAGATTTCAACACAGTTGTTGTTAGGTGTCCAGTGCTGTTGCTGACATCTCCAGCCTATCCATTGCAGCTGAAGCTAGATGGTCTTCAAGGTGATGAGCTTCAAGTATCTCAGGGTCCGATAGAGCGCCAGTTTCTCACTGAATGACAACTTACTTTGGCTTCTTTGTGGACAAACCCGAAATACTTTGGTTTATAACAGAAATGTTATTTGCTGTGCAAATAACGATTTTTATTTACTTAAACAGGTATTATATGTCCTTCCTTGGTCTTTTATGTTTTCCACTTATCCTGTAGTACTGAGAGATTTGCTCAGACCCTCAGTTACTGTTGCTCTGATCCTGCAAGTAAATAGCTGCAAGATGATGTAAAGCAAAGATGTTATTAATGTTGTAAAAAATGAGAAAGTTATCACAGACCTTGTTTCCTGTGGAAATTTTGTAAGCAAACAGAAATCAGTTCTACTCAGCTCTTTCTGTGTCTGGATTTTCCTACAATTTATCAAATACTTTTTGTTCCAAATCAGAAATGTAACTCTTTTTTTTTTTTTTTTTTTATAGTGCACAAGCAGGGTGGGTACTAAAAAAAAAAATACTTTGCCAGTTGCAAGAATCCTTGTTTAGCTGGAATCTGGCTTTCAAGCTCAGGAAGAAGCCACTTGTCAGCTACATGATGTTGTTTTGTTGCTTTATTTAATGTTGATGAATCCATTCTGTGTTACTGGAATAGTGTGGAATCTTATTTGGGATTGTAGTCCATCTGCAATTCTTAATTTAATTGTCCCTTCTCATGGTAATTTCAAGTTTTGTTGCATGTTTGCAGTCACTATGGCCTGCGTACAGGTCTTGCTCATGACTGATAAACGTGTAAGAGGTTTAGTAGGATTCATGAATAGAAGGGATTGTGTGTTATTGCATATAATCTGCCAATTATTATGATAAGCGAATGTGCAACTGAGTAATATGGAACTGAGAAAACATGACAGTGTGGCCTATGTGTCCAGAGGCTGGATGAGATTCCTTTTAGCACAGGACCACACGTGGCTGGCATTTGCATGGCTAACACCAAATTTGTATCTTTGGCCTTTGGCTTTTATTGTAAAGTCAAATTTACGTTGCTCAAAGCATGCATGAGGTTTCTCAGCCTGTTCTGGGAGGTGGCAGCTAGCAGTGTTGTTCAGTAAAATGTATTAATTTGTTTTTTACTTTCTGAATATCTAAATCTTTGCTTATAGCAAAAACGGAATCAGCAAAGAAAGTTTTTTGGCTTATAACTGAGTAAGATCCAATTTGACCCAGCTCAATTAGCTTGATTATAAGTTTCTTACCCATAAACAGTAATCAACAACAGGCGATCCAGAGGAAAGAAATTACGAGCTGGCATTTGTGTGGTTGCAACTATCACAGAATGTGGCCAGGATTCCCTTGTTTCTTTTTGGGGAATCTTCTACACTGAGGCTATTGTGTTAAATTGCTGTTCTTCTTTATTAAAACAGATGCAGCAGATCTCATGCATCCTGGGTACTTAATATTTCCTGTCTTACATAATATCCTGATGGAAGGCATCAGGAAAACTTTGACAAGCATATGGCCAGTGCCAGTGTCAAACACATGTCCCCTTACCTGATGTTATCTTTTTCTGTGAGCACAATTATGCTTCATATGTTCCTAGTCTTTGTAATCTTAGACAGATGTTTTACACATCAGGTCAACTGGAGTAACTTAGTTAATACATATCTGAAGTCTGTAGGAATTAATTTACCATGTACACTACAAAATTCACCTATCAGCAAGGAGACATTTCATTATGCCTAACGGTATCTAGTGATATTTTTGAGCATTAAGTGACCCTGGATCTGAGATAATATCCCTCAGTAGATCTCAAAAGGTATGTCAGGAATGCCATATGCTATGCAGTCCAAGAACATGAGATTTCCGGGGTTTGGGTAATGTAATTGATGGTTACGTTTTAGAGAGCACAGAAATGTAGTACAGTTACTGTGTGCTGTTGTTTTACCAAGCAGAGTAACTTTGTTGTTTTACTAAACTGGAAGCAAACAGGGTTTATTTCTATGAAAGATGTTTAGAATGTGAATGTTCCTCCTGCATAGCATAGTCCATTTTTAACCAGTAAAATGTACTGGTAGTACAAGGTAGTACAAATGCACAAGGTAGTAAATTGAATGGATTTACTTTTTTTTCTCAGTGCCATAACTTAGTACATGGTTTATTGAAGTTTGTTTACTGTGCCATTATTTTGTTATTTTAATTAAGTCTTAATCGATGAATTAAGTTTTTAATGATTGATATATTTGTGTAGCTATTTTGAATGGTTTTGGTTTGAATTTCTTGTTTTATCTGTTCTGATGGACCCCTACTGTTGCCTGTGGAAACCCGAAATTTGGCAATTGCAGATAATTTAGGTATTGACTTTGAATGTTGAATCCATGCACACTGATGTAGTATGGAACATACAAAACAAAGCTGGAATATTGCCAGTTACTTCTGGCTTTCCTTTTTTACAATGTCACTAAAATTCAGTTGTGATTCTGAAATGCTTACAGATGTGCTAGATGTTTGTGTGTGTTTTAACTGAAGCATTAGCAAGCTTTCACTTTATCCAGATGACTATCTGTAGCCTTGCATTAGTTTAGAAATGTTGAAATTAAGTCTAGTATGTCAAAGGCTAGTATGAGGTGCACTAACAAAACTTTCATACATCCAACCCACTGTTTTATTATTACAACAGTATTCTCAGGGAATAGCATAGAAAGAGGAGAGGATTAATTTCATTTTTTTTTTAAATCCAATTACTGTAACTCAGTAGATATTTTAAAACACTAGAAGCACTACATGCTTTTACCAAGCATGGCTCTGCAACATAAATAATTTAGTGACAAAGTGAGCAATCTGAGCAGCTCTTTCTTAATTCTGACAGCAGTTGCTATTTAAAGGAAGTAAGTATCAGCCTTTAATCAAGTAGTACACAGTTTGTCCTCTCTACACATGTGGGGTTTTTTTCATTGTAATTGAACTGATTTACTGGGGAAAAACCTCTAGAGAAACGCCAGCCCACAACATCTTGAACAGCACCACAGAATGAACATTCTCCCCCTGCTTCCTTACAGAGATGTCTTTAGTATTTAGAATCCCTCTAGAACTATACCAGGTCGGCTGAGGTGACCTGCTGGATAGTTGCTTCTTAGAGGCAATGCTGAGAGCCTGTAATTTCTCTAAGACTATTGTCCCATGTGTTTTGGGAGGGGGGACTGGTAATATTCTGCTGCTCTGATGAGGATTAAAAGGCATGTTTGTCACAGTGTAAATTAAGCCTTTTAGATAAAACGTTTATATATTTTAAACTTCTGTGAAAATTGTGTCACAGCTATTCCAACTAATCAAAGGTACACACAAGCAAAAATTTCAGCAGCAGTTCAGGTAAAAAACTCCGGATGTTTTTAATACTTTTTTCAAACAAAACCCATTATTGTGGATGCTCCATAGACTGTTTCAATATCCTGGAGTTTGAGTTACTATTACAGGGGCTTAGATTTCAGGCAAACATAGGAACAGTATGTGGACTGTCATACATCTTGCTTTTATTATTGTTTTATTGTCTTCTTAAAAGTGAACTTAGAGGGAAAAGAGTGATGTGAAAAGTAATGATGAGATGTCATGCTGCTTTTCCCCTTCAAAATGGAGACATCTCCTCGATGATTGTATTGCATGGAAAGCTACAGAAGCAAGCAGGTTGCAGGGCACAGCAAGTTGAGCAAATGAGAGGGGAAGAAATGTTGATCAATCTTGAACTATGTTAGTTTTGTAAGCACTTACTCAGCTTGATTTATTCTTCATTTTGGATAGAAGGTGAAAATTTAAAGAATAAAAATAGGTCTGTTTCTCCCAGCATTGACAGCCTAGTCAAGCTTACCTGTGGATCCCTTAAGCAAAACCAAGCTACTGGTTTCCCATTTGAAGGGACACAGGTATTTGTGTGTGTTCAGAATGCTTTTTGAGCTGTTTTGATTCTGAGTAGTTTCTGAAATGTTTGATTGCTTGGGAAAATAATAATAAATAATTGCAAAACTCCAAAGTCCTGAGAAGCATATGTCCTTCACCATGGGAATCTATACATCCTCAGAGAAATCTAGAGATCATGATGGGACTGAGGTGTTTTTCATAACCTCTTTCTTCCCAATGTATTAAGTCAGTGCAGTTGAATTCGTGACAGCAGCTCAGTCAGTGGCAAAAAGTGAACTATGGGGATTATTTTTTTTGATGGGAGGGGTGGTAGATAAAACTTTGTTGGTCTAAATTTGTGTAAAAACTGCTACAAACCCATTGTGTTTAATGGTTGATCAGTTGAGTAACTATTTTCCATAAGAATATAAAAGAAAAAATACTCTTGGTGTATCTGGTACTAGGTCTGCTTGATTGTACTAGAAAGTGACCTCAATTAGATGGTGTTCTAAATAGCTTGTGGTGATCCATGAATATGATGAAATCCTATTTCCTCAAAGTATGATTGAAAGATAAAAATCAGTGGTTATGAGAGTCAAGATGGACTCATTCTGTTCAAGTTTCACTTTATCTAGCTGGCCTAAACTGAAGCAATCTTACAGTTGCAAGAAGTTTTCTCTTGGTGGATTTTTTTGCAAAGATAAGAGTTTTAGTTTGAAATTAACACATCTCACAATAAGAGGAAACCCACAGCACATTGAGAAAACCACAGCATACAGAGAAAACTCCTTCGTCTGTGAAGTAAGGATTCTAACAAAGCTGTCTTTTGATAGGTAGAAAAATAATAGTTAAAGCTTGCATCTTGTTTGCAGGCAGAACAAATAGGAGCTTACAAATATCTATCAAACCACCAGAATTCAAAACCGGTGTGCATCAATCTAGGGTTCCTAAAGCTGAGAGAAGAAGCATCAAACGAGGCATTCTTGTATTCAACTTTCATATTATATTGATTTTTAAATTGTGTATTTGCCTGTTGCAGGATAGTTTAGAATATGGTGAGAAGTTAGATTTTTTCAAGACCTTTCCAAATGGAAAGGGAGTGTTTAAAGCTGGGCTTTGAGGGAGTAGGCTTTTCTCGCCACAGGGAGGCTCTGTTGTAACAGTATTGGAAGAGTGAAGCATCATAGAAGTGATGACAGAGCTGTCCTCACTAGAAATAAACACCGAGAACCCCTAACCCCAAAACCTGTTGCAGTTGTCCTTCCCCCTTTATCTTCCTTTTCCTTTTTTTTCCCTTCCTTTCTTTCCCTCCTCCTCCAAATTTGCCATGCCTGAAAATGTGTGAAAACATGATTTTTTAGCAAGACTTAAAACTTTCACCCTATGAGCTTTTTTAGGATCCAAACCAGTTTTAATTCTTCAATACAGACACTTTAAGTAAAAGTAAGATTTTTTTCTAGTGAAGATATTTTACCATAAAGTAAATGAAAATATCTGAAGTAGTATTAAAAAAAAAAACAAACCCAAAGCCTCTCAAGAAAATATGGCACCTCTTTTACTTCTTGATGATATTAAGAAGGTTGAGTCTGTGAAGCAGTGCAGGTGTTATACTCCTACCCCCTCCTTTGAAGCAATGTGTACGTAGTTCGGTTTTGGCTTAACTGAAGTTTTCTGAGCTTTAGCATTTATGACAGCAACACAAGTGGGGTTTTTTTAGAAACAGTTTCACTTTTTTGTCTGCTTTTTTGTTTGTTTGTTTTGTGAAGAGAAATGGAACACAGGCTTTCGAAGCAGCAGTAAAATAGACCAAAATCTGCACTATGTGGTACAGTTCAGTCATCATGAGGATTGGTTCATATCTGTTGAAATTTGCTGTAGCAGTTGAGTTTCATGATGGCACCTGCAATTTTACTCAGCTGTGCAATGTACACCTGCTTTGAAACTAAGTACATGCACAGGTTTGTGGCTTTTTGGCTAATTTATTGAGGGGAAAAAACCCCACAAACACCACTTTGTTCCCCCTAGAAATTCAGAGGAGTAATGATCAAAAGTAAATACCCTTCTAGACATAACGGTAAACTTTACAGCACTCCTACTGATGACATACAAGTTGTTGTGCTAAGTGGTTATTACTATGGAGTAAGAAGTATTTTCTGTTAGCAACATGCCAAATTCTAAGACATGAACAAAATGTAATCTGTGTCACTTCTGATGTTTTGGGAACTATACAGACAGTAACAATTCAGAACTGAATGGATTTACATGAAGCTAAGCTAGTATTAGTAAAAAGTAGTGTAATTGCCTTATTTGTTGTTGTCGTTTAAAGAACAACTGTTTTTGTCTTGGTGCCTAGACTTTCAAGCAGTTCCCACATCCTGCTCTACTGCCAAGGACTCCTCTTTGTCCAGAGCTTACTGAAGAATTCCAAGACCCTCCTCGGAATCTTGAAACTAGAAGTGGCTTATCTGCCAAACCCAAAGGGCTACAGTGCTTACAGGAATTGAGCTGCAGTGTGCTTCCTTCCCCAGAGTTACTTGGATTTGTTCCATGAAAACCTTAGTAACGGTTCTGCATCACATGGGAGCAGGCAAAATAAGGGCTTTGCCACTGTCAGTGACTTGCTGTTTATCACAGGTTATCACCCCCCAGGAGCACTACTGTGTCATTCAATGCAAAGATGTATGTGGATGTTATAGACCATTGTGTCATATACAAGCTTACTTCAACTGCTTCAAAAACTGTTTAGGAGCCCCAGACTACCCTAACAAGTGGTCTGCTATTCCACTATTAAGTACCATATTGTTACTTGCAGTGAGTTCTGAGTCAAAGCATTATTGCAGATAGTACTAATTCCCTTATGTTTCTTACTTACGGTCTGTTACGAACTTTATTCCAGTAATTCTGTAAGCTTGTTTTTAAAACTATTTTACTTCCACTTTTCACTTTCATCTTACTACGTGAGGGGGGATTATTGCGCATAGGAATGAAATAAAAAAGTACAATTTCCAGCTTAATTTTTTTTCTGTGGCATTGATGAACCAAGATTTCAGGGATCTTAGCTCTATTTAGTGTTTCGAAAGGTAGTGGCTTCTCTCACTCCTATTTGTAGAAACTGTAGGAAGGATTCTTCTGCCTCTTTAGGCGCATGGCACTAGCTTCCACAATGCTGAAGATAAGCCAACACTGCTGCAGACCCTCTATTATTTTCAAGCCATTAAGAACCATAAAAAATGAACTGTTGATGTAGCTGGGCTAATAAAATAGTTCATGCTAAAGCAGCACAGTTCTAGCACCTACAATGCTTTTTTTTTGTTTTTAAAGGTATCTCATGGAAAGGTAGTACAGAACTTCATTCAGAACTTCTTCTCCTGGATGATACACATTTAAAACATACTTATTTTTTAATATGTGATACAAATATTGACATAAATATTTCAGATTTGTTTTCCAAGATTGTTTCCTGTGCTTCCTTGTGATGCTGGGTAAAAGAGGTCGGGGCAGTCACAGCTGCTGGTGAATCTTTTCATAATTTGGATTTTTCTCTTTTGTTCACTGTGATTAGAAGGGGTGTGGGAAATAATTTCTGGGGATTTGGGGGGGATGTTTTGAATCAATCCATACAAGCCCATCTGTGGTGTTACCATCTCAATGCAAACCTGAAGCTTGGATATAGAAATGATTGGCCTGTTTCTAGCATTGCTTTCTCACAGGGTCCAGGCACTAAACATGGTGTTAAATACACAGCTGTTTTTGCAAATTATCAAAAACAACTCTCATAAGTAAACTACTTCTCAGAGCACCTGTGGGTCTTGTATTACTTAGCAGGTATTCTTTTGACATGATACACTTAAATGTGTAATCCACTAGTATTTTCTCTGCTTACCCTGGAACATCTTCGACAAAGGACAAAAATAATTAGCTTGTGGGTCTACTACAGGCAGGAAGAATTCAATTTTACCTGTTCACACGAATACTCAACTGTTTCGCATCCAACATTCTGTAAATGTATCCCAAACTTAAAGACAAAGTCAGATTGCTAAATGTATTGAGCTTGCTATTACAGTACAAGCATTTCTTTTATTTTCACGTACAGTTTCAGAATATATAGAGCATAGAAAATGGTAACCATTTAAAAGGCATTATCAGGAAAGAATATCCTAAAGTATGTTTGTCCTGTAAAAACTCTAGTTAACACTGGTTTGGCATTTTTCTTGGTGTGCGTAACATTTCTCATCTGCTCTATGTGGCATCACGAGCATGCTGTCATTTGTACACCATGGTGTGCATGCTTTTAAAGGGCCAGACCTCTCACCATGGAATTAAGCTGTGTGCTCATGTATATATACATCCTTATTTTAAATATCTGCTCTATAAATGACCTGAGCATTATCAAGGCGAGAAACGGAAGAAGCATCTCTTCAAGCCAGTGGTGTAACAGCTTAACTCAGAATTTTACAGGACTCTTCTAGATATAAGATAGTTTGAATCCATACTGCTTAGGAATTTCCCTTACTATTTCATGTCTGAATACAACCTAGCAAAACACCTGTTAATAGTCTGTCTACTTTCAACCTTAAACCTGCATCTGCTTGTTTTAAGACAAACTCTGCTTGCTAGCAGAATTCAGGTTTTGAATCTGAAATGCATTCAGCAAACTGTAGAAACACTTTTTTAAAAAATAGGGTAGTAATTCTGGGAATTCAGAGTGTTCCCACTGTGAGAAAAAAGCCTGACAAAATACTAGCCTCATGCTAGACTGGGGAGTCTTGCTCAGACTGATGCGGGAGTTTTTAGTATTATCTTCTAATGTGTTGTCCTCCATCTAATTTTTTAACAATCCTGTTGGGCTTTCTTTGCTCCCAAAAGACAAGTAGTACAAGCCAAAGCATTTTAGGATGTTCAAGGAATGGAGATGGAACTGTATGACTGTTACTCATGTTGGTGACAGTTCCTACAGAGTTATGCACCTGAACTGTTATTTTCTGAGAAATCAAGGATCAGCTACCTGAAGACATGGGTCAGACCATCAGCTGATGTATACTGCAGTATTGACTTCAGTAGAGCAACACTACTTTGTAGTAACCAATTTGTTCTATATTAAGTGTAAGACCTCATTCAAAACCTACTTACATTTTTACTGCCTGTATTTCAGGCCAGCTCTAGTGAACACACTGAAGTAACTGGTTAGTGCTTTTACAAAGTCAAATCTGTATTTACGCATCAAAGCTGTGACCAACCAGAAAAAGCCACTTCATTCATTCTCCACACTCATCTCCCAACTCCAAAGTCACCAACAGCCAAAGCCAGTATTACACTGCTGAGCAGTTAAGCCTGCTATTGCAGTATAGATTTATTTTGCAAAATGACTGCAAAATAAAAACCACAAAGTTATTTTATCTTGCAAAACTGGCCTGGAATTCATAAGCAAAGTAATCACACTCTGATTTATTTAGTAGGAGTGTTTGGTTCAAGTAAAATCCACAATGGAATCTAGAATGATTTTTTAAAGGCCGATTTCCTAATTGGCAGACTCAGGGAATGCTTTTGTAAATGACACACTAGCCGTGAAATTGCTCCATAATCAAAGCCTAGTGTAATAACCATGTTGAGTTTGGCTACAGAAACATGCATTTTGCTTTAACTGATCACCAATTTGCTTGGAAATTTGCAGATGTAGGCAAGGTAATGTGGGTTGTTTTTTTTCCTTCTCTTCCAGACAGACTGTGCACAATGCAAAAATAAAGGGGTATGGGACTTGAGTGGGGTATTTCTTACTGCCCAGACTATTCTAGTCCCAACTTGTTCAGTGGATCTCCTGGTAAATTCTCCTGCCAAAGGCTCTGTGTGTTTCAATTAAATGTTTAAGAGAATCAAGAGAATAATTTGCTGGAGTACAAAAAAAGGTTGCTTACTTTTGCAAAGCAAGTGGTTTTAATAAAAGCTCGATGACACTTACTGCACATTATAAAGAGCAGAACACGAGTCCTCTGCCAGGTCCAGCGAGTGCAGTTTTGGCCTTTTATAATTTGCTTTCAGTGTGATCTGGGCCTCATTTTTTTACTCCCCCTATATTTAACCTATTCCAAAGGGAAATATCTGGTCCAGGAACACAGGTAGCATACTGCTTACAAATTAATTTACAGGGGCTTTATTTGTAATCTTCTAGAGGCCAGGAATAAACTGTTAACATCTAGTTAAGGGAAAACCATTTGTGATGATGAAATAGGTAAAAGAACCAGGGTGGCTCTCTCCTGCTCAGTCCCTGACCTAGAGGTGCCAGGCACCCATTAAACCTGCCATTTTGTTTAATTCGGTTTCATATCAAGAACACAGTACATTTGTAGAGAAACAATACCTTTACTACAAAACCATGTAAATGATTATATACAAAATGGTTACTGTAATTTGGTTTTGTACTGCAGTGACAAATGACTAGCTGCTTGACATTTATTTACGCTTCCTTAATACTAGGTACATAACACCACTGATCAGAGTAAAGGCAAATGCGATCCAAGCTAAGACAAAGGAATAGCCATACTGGCCTTTAGAAACTTCAATCCTATACTCATTGCTCTTGTGTAGCTCTTCATGCCTATCTGTATAAATAGAAGCTGCAATCATAACACACAGACCTGGGGGAGGAAGAAAATAATAAAGTTTAGCATGTTAAAATACTATTGATATACATAACAACTATTTAATCGCTGTTACTCTTCTGTCAGCCGCTTTCAACAATGCCCTTCTTTTGCAGACACTCATTTTCCATCTGCAGCCTAAACCCAGACACATTTTCAGTTTCTTTGGCATGGGTTAAATTTGAAGTGCTGTTCTGTGTTTATGTTCTTTGCAGTGCACACAAAATGATTCTAAACATCTGCATAGTTTTAAAGGCTAGCAAAAAATGAAGGGGGTACCTGCCTATAACAACTATGGAGTTATTTAATTTATCCATGAAGATCGGAATCTTGGATTCTTTCCCTTCAATGTTTAAATAACTTTATTCTGAGCAGTCATGTCATCCATGTTTTAGCTGCTTTAAAAGTACAGAATAGGGCAGTTCACTGTTTAAACAAGTACAAAGTATAAGCTATGGCCTCAAGAGTCCTCATGCAGCTCATTCTTTTTGGAACCTTTTTCCCCTTTCCTACTTTTGTGTAAACATTATTAAAGTCACAAGTGTTGAAAAATCACTCACATGACAGGAGCTGGATAACAGAGGTTAACACAAATCTTTCTCCTTGCTTCAGACGGAAGAGTTGAAGAATGAAAACCAGAAATGCCACACAACAGAAAATAGTAGATAGAATCATGGTGGCCTGAACAGCTTGAATTGATTGATATTCTGCAAAGACAAAAGCAGTCACGGTTAAAAATACAGTTTCTCCCTTCACCTACTCTTGCAATTAGCAGAAAGGCAGAGCTATGCTCTGGAAGTAGTTCAGCAGCTACAGCAAACCAGTTGTGTGTGCATTGCTCAGAGTGGTTCTTCTCTGGTATTAAAACAGCCAGGAGGTTAAGGACTTCTAAAAGCTTTTCATAAAACTGCATAAAAATACTGAAGAGACTGTTTCTCCCCACCACATCCTTTACTACCATCAATGTACTAAAGGCACAGCAAAACTGCCAGGGGGTCCCAAATGGCTTACAAACACAGACCTGGGCCTCTCACCAGCCTGGAGGCAGCTTTGTCCAGTGAGATGTTAACCAGACAGGATATCCACACTCAGCACAAAAGACTCCTTTGATTCAGGTTTTTGGTCCTATTACTTCCCTACAACTAAGAGCTAAAGTAACCAAAAATATGTAACTACCCATAGCTTCTTTGTGTAACTTTGCTGCAGTGATGCAGACAAGATCAGCTACACAGATGAGCTCTTCACAGCACCTCTCCTTTAGCAAAGCTACACTGACAAGTAGCTCTGGGAACAGCAGATGTACCTGAGCTACTTACAGCCTACCTAGTTTGGGTACCCAATAGCAAAGAATGCACAGTAATACAGCCATCAAATGCAAATGTGTTACATTTGTGTTAAGTATGCCTGTGTGTAACAGATCACCTGCAGCACAGTATCATAGGATCATGGAATAGTTTGGGCTGGAAGGGACCTTCAAGGTCATCAGGTCCAACCACCCTGCCTTGGGCAGGGATACATATGCTGTAAGACAACTTGATACTTGGAAGGTTATGGGTATATGGCTCTTCAAATCATCTACCTCTTCAATAGAGCAAAGACTAAAAGTGTAGAAATAAAGTAATGTAACATCTGAGAATTTTTCTGTGCTTGGTACAGCAGGGTGTTAGGCTGTGCTGTACACATTAAGTTCTCTTTGTTACAACTGCATCACCCTGTGTTCTGATTTTCTTTCACTTTTTCCCTCATTCCTGTATGCTGCCCGTATTTTTAAGTTCTTCTTTGAAAGTTAAAGTTCAAATTCTGAGGCAAATTCTGTCACTTCAGCCACACTTTCAGATGGTTTCACTGTCTCTACCTGACCCTTTTTTCACAGAACCCTTTAGCACTCATTGTTATCTGCTCACCTCTCCTGCCCTGGGCTCTCAAGTGCACCCTCAGTTTTCCTCTCACAGAAACAACTGGCTTTTCCAAAATTAAAAGCCAGTACTAAAGGTTTTAGAAAACCCAAGTAGTTAGAGCATGCAGATTTTTGAACAAATAGATTATTGCTCCTACATACTTCGTAGTGATCTCACCAGATCTCCTGCTAAAGGAACTGAGACAGGCACAGTGAGACACTCACCTGTGAACTGATCGGTAATGGCCATACAGGTGCTAGTATTTGTGTCACACATACTCCAGACATCTGTAGAAAAATTATCTCCTACCCACCAGGCCTGCAAAATAAAAGTAAAGGGCTCTTACAGGGGGAAAAGCCCCACAAAAACGAACAAAACCACCCACAATCAAAACCCACAAAACTCAACAACCACCTACGCACCCCAAACTCCTCAAGTTGTCCAAGCGTCTCCTGAGCAGACAGAATCACAGCATACAATCACAGACTGGTTTGCACTGGAATGGACCTTAAGGCTCATCTAGTTCCATCCTGCCACAGGCAGGGACACCTTCCACTAGACTAGGTTTCTCCAAGCCCTGTCCAGCCTGGCCTTGAACACTGCCAGGGATGGGGCAGCCACAGCTTCTCTGGGCACCCTGTGCCAGTGCCTCAGCACCCTCACAGGGAAGAACTTCTGCCTAAGAGCTCACATAAATCTCCCCTCCATCAGATTAAACCCATTCCCCCTTGTCCAAAGTCCCTCTCCAGCTTTCCTGTTAGCCCCTTTAGGCACTGGAAGCTGCTCTAAGGTCTTCCTGGAGCCTTCTCCAAGCTGAACAAACCCAGCTCCCTCAGTCTATAATCAACTGCAACAAATTTCTGTTCAGTTTTGATACTTAACTGCTCGAACTAAATCTGACATCTAATGGCATTTTGGAAGAAAGGGTGTATCATTACTCAAGTCATTCTCACTGAGACCTGAACAAATGTCAATCTTTAACATCCCAAAGCACAAGGGATTTTCCACTGTTTGAACAGAAATTTTGGATAGTCAGGGGCTGCTCATTCCTTAAGGTACCTAGACAAGATCTGCTTTGTTCCTCCAGACCCTGTTTAGGATGTACAACTCTTTAAAGGCCCAGCACATTTTAATTCACAGGCAATAGAGTAGAATGAAACAGAATCTATAGCACCTATGAAACAGAAGCCTTTTATACATTCTCTGGTTCCTGACACTGGATTGAACTAATCTCAGCTCAGCATAGCTGTGCTGTCGGTATGAGAGTGCAGGATGTACACTGTGGCATTTGACTGGAAGTGGCTGGTGACAAATTAAGATCCTCCTGTGGTATTTGTACTTTGTTGTTTTAACAACACAAAATGGTGATGCAGTGACTGAGGGGATTTGTACGGAAGCCTGGGAAATGCCAAGCACTCCACATGAGTGGCATTTCCCCAGGAAACCCATTCCCCTTCCGACAGCTACCCAGGCCTTTGCTTTCAATACAGCTGAAAAAATACAACTATGACTCCTCGTGGCATCTGCTGCTTAAACAGACACTCCAGAAACTCCACAGCTTACTGTGCAGCTTTGCAAACAATACTGCAGTAAAAATGACAATGTATTATGGTCGTAGGCAGATGTGCAGAAATAACACTGTGTTTTAAGAGAGAACATTGCTTTCTCAGGATGCCATTCATTTGGATTTTGCAGTCCAAGCTCAATATATTGTCTTCCAGCTCTGAGGGCTATATAATCCTTTCAGAGTTATTTTCATTACTATAAAAGCCTCTGAAGATGATAAAATCTAATAGGAGTTGCTTACACAGTTTAAGTTTGTAACTGTTTGTAAGTGGCTGATGGCACAAAGCAGAGTGCATGGGGTTCTATTTCTATAATAATTTGATTTGGATATAGCAGATCTGAACTAAGACTAAGCTGCTTTGTCCACTATCCCAGCTTTGTACACGCTTAAAGGAGCAGGGTAAGACAACCTGCTTTGGTTCTCAATTCATGACCCACTTCATTAGACAAATCAACCAGCTGGCTGAAAGATAACGTGAGTTTGTACCATTCTGCAATAAAAAGTTGTGGGTAATTCATAATTTCTCTTGGAGCACAGACTTGGAAAAGACTCTGGGACGCAAACCAGCTTCACTGAGCACAGTATTTTCAGCAGACAATATTTTTAATCCTATAAACCTGTACATATATCAAACCTCTTAGAGAAACCCAGACTCCAATGCACAGTTACAAATACCAATCAGGCTGGCAGCCTGCTTTAGAAAGAGGAAAATTCAATTAAGAGCTGGATGTAGATACTGGAAAGTAAATTCTTTCTGGGTGCAAAAATAAAAAGAAAATTTGAAATGAATGTAACATAAATGATTCTGAAACTTTGTGCTGAAAATGTTCAACTGAATGGAAACAGATAAATTCATGGTGTCCCTTTCATGAATTACTGAGCATTCTGGACAACCCACTTCTGAGACAAAGCACACCCTGACTGAGATTATCTCCATGCACTGACCATGACTGCATGTACTTGATCAAAAGGATGACAGATCCCCCCCCATATCTAGCTGAAGCAAGTCCCATAGCAGCTCCACCCTGCAAGCATAGTATTTCTGAAGACAGCCCCTGGCCAAGTATCTTAAAGGGGAGAAGATGAGCTGCATGACATGGGCTTAGAATATGACACCACACAAATGCACAGCAGGTACATGTATAGTCCTATCCCTGTACATCAGAAACATGCATACTCAAGGCAATTCTTCTACAAAAAGATGTAAGGAGACCAGTGTGCCCAACAAAGTTACATGCTTCCAATAAGCAAGTTGCAGACAACTAGAGAAAAATAACTTCATTCTTATGAAGCAAGGAAATACCAGTGTGTTTGGGAGGAAAAAACAAGAAACGATACTTACATTGTCGATAGTTGAGATGAACAGCAGTGCTGCTGAGGTTATGTGAAACACAATAATGAATGCCAGAAGAATCAACATCCTTGATCTGTGGAGGCTTTAGTCTGAGATAAATCTGTTAAAAATAAGAGCATACGTGAACACCAGGTTGACCAGTCACTATGCTTTTTCCCTGTGGCTGTGAGTAGTCAAGGCCAGTGTGAGGGGATTTCAGAGCGAGGTGCTGCTCACCAAGAGGATAGTACACAGTCTGAGCACACAGCACATGTCCTGTTTCTAGAGAGAAAAGATTTCACTTAATGAGACTTTCCATCAGTGTAACAGTGCTCTGTTTGTTGTGTGTGATATGTAACTAGCATCCCTGGTGTTAAAGTGAACCACAACTTGAAATGAAGCCAAGAGGTGCATTTTGCAACCTGCCAGGGAGATGGCTGCAGTGAGTAAACACATGGAGAAGTTTCTACATGTTTTTCCAGCAAGAACAGAACTCCTTCATGTTGACTTTCAGAGAAGTATTCTTCAGATTACAGCCTTGTTTGCATGTGATGGTATAGTAAGGTCTTGTTTCAACCATGCTTTCAAAGAAGAAACGCGGATTTCAAAAGAATGCTTTTAGAACAAAATTCAGTGCATCAGGAACTAACCTCCTAGATTTAGTAGCAGCTATGCCCTACCTTAGGTCTCACATAGGTTGTCCTTTGTTGATCTAGATAAAAGTTTTATCCGCTGATGAATGACTGAAGGCTACCATTTTCTCCAATATACTGCTCTGACTGTTAGGGCTGAATTAATCCATTAGTCATGTCATCATCCAGTTAGTGATTTTATGTTCAGTCAGTTGATACTCTCTCCAGACTCCCTATTATTTTTATACCTTATCTAACCCATTTATTACCATTTCACATCTCAAATGAAAAAATAAAATAAGAATTCTTATGTACAAAAGGAACCACGACTTTATTTGGACTGGAATCCACAGGAAATGTGTAGGCACGTAACAAACATGGTAGGGACTACTGTTATTCATACACAGAAATGTAACTTGGTGTATCTATTCTCTTTTCCTTGTATAAAAATGCTCATTAATGTATACTATGTTCTGTAAGGAATCTGCAAGCCTTGCAGATATTTTCTCTGCATTTAATGTGCACTCTTCTGTAACACTCTGCATGTTATCGCTCATCCACACATTTCTCCACTTCCTTTGGACACATTCTCTTATGTCATGTCAAACAATCACATTCACACAGCAAATAATACAGCAAACACCCAACAGAAAAGGCAGTTATGATGTCTTTAGGACTTCCATGATTTTTCTCATGTCTAACCCTCTCTCCCCTACTGCCATTTACTAGAATCATGAACCACGTGGAGAACTGAACCAAATAAAAGGACTACGTTGGCAACACTTTCAAAGCATCTCCACTGGCATTCTCACCAGGCCAAAATACAACTACCCTGCAAAACGTCAACAAAAAGATGACAGACAGCACATAAGCACATGCTAAATAAGGACTAGAAGTTCCAGACTAATCCTTTACACGGCCTTTCACTGCAGCACAGCATCACAACAAGCACAGAGCCAAACAGCATGAAAGTGCTTTTGGGCAAATGAGAATTGATCAGATAGATAACCTTCTATCCACACCTGACTGGAATGACTGCATGGGAAAGCTAAGTCAGATCTGAAAATAAGGAAAGGAGCTACTCAAGTTTTTATTCCTTCCTATTTTCTCACTGTTAAACTTTGTCTTCTGCAACACAACTTCCTCCAAAAAGCCAATTCCATGGGATGACTCAAGATGCTCTGAATCTAGTTCTGCTTCTAGAAATGTCATTCATGACTCTTTATCGAGCCTTTCTTGAATGAAAGGAAAAAAGAAGGAAAAGAAGGTATTTTGTGGTTTTGTGTAACACCACATCAAACCGTTTTCATTGTGAAATGTACCCATCTTCACCCAGCATGCTCTGGTCTTGCAGTTGGGGTTTTTCTGAGCTCCATTTGTTGCAGTGATGGTATCTAAGCAGACAATACTGCAACAAGCATCTGCCATGTAAGGAGAGAGAATCAAACTGTACTCGGTGTTATTTTAAGAATAACAATACAATTTAATCTTATAACATGAAACATCATAAAGTAGAGAGACAGAAAAATGCAACCTAATGAAAACCAATCATGGAAATCAAGACTTGCCAGCACAGAAACATTCACTTCATCTTCAATCAAGCGGATGCTTTTGTTTTACTGCTTTCAGCCATAAACAGAAGTGTTTCTGACAGGGTAGATAAATATGTATGAATGATGAGGAGAGGCCATTTATGTTTTACCCAAATAAATCTAAGATTGAATGGAAGAGCTTTCTGTTTTGTCTTTACAAGATCAAGGACAGTAAGAATAGTTTGATGTTTCTGTTCTGAAGACCCTCCATAACAGCTATTGTTAGGTACTTCCTCCTGACTCACTGGCAATGGCTCCCTTCATGAGCTGCTACAAGTTCTGCGCACACAGTGCTATAACATGTATGCACAGCTACGAGAATTAAGGACGCTGGCAGAAAGGAAGGAGACAGATCAATTCCAAGTAATTAATACCAGGAAAAAACAAGAACTTGTCACCCAATCTGTCAGGCCTCAGCAGGGATCCCAGAGGTGCGCAGAAAGATCTTTGAGCTATAATCACTACTAGCAGTTTCCTCTTCCCATAGAGACCAAGAGAGAGACTGGCTTTTCACAGCCTGTGCATGGAGTAATGAGGGTCTTCCAGCCGAACTCTGTGCAGTCTGTGTCCAGGAGGCGAAAACCAGCACCTTACTTCCAAGATGCAGCCAGCAACGGCGCAAAAGCTCCTACCACAGTATCTGCTTCCCTTTCGAGGCAGAAATTCTGGACTTAATCTCTGAGGGGGACTGTTAGCAACCAGTCCTCCTCCACTGCAGACTGCTGGAATTTAAAAGTTTGTTTTGGAGACTCCAGATCCTTCTACTCCTTCAGCAAGAAGCAATTCCTTCCTAGATCCTCTGAGGACAGCCTGCCTGGGTACCAATCCAGGAGCAGGCAGCTCCTTTCTTCTCTCCATGAACAAGGAAGGATACAGTTATACTTCACATTGAGAATTTCTAAGAACACTCTTAGCATTAATGTTCAGAATTCTTACTTTCATAATTTATTACTAACCAAACACTTTGGTAACAACCTATTCTGCATACTCGCTGTGGTCCTCTATTTCTTATTCACGATGACTTGCTTCTCAAGGCCTCTCTTCAGGTTCATGATTGTTCCTAGTTCTTTTCCAGCACCAAAACCCCAGCAGAAGCAGGGGTTGCCACACCAACAGCACTGCACCAGGCAGTGGCTTTGCCTCGTGCTTTCAAAACAGGAGTACCTGTAAGAACAAAGAAGCCAGCACTGCCGTCTAACCTGGCTGAACTAATCCTGCTCAGTGGAGCAACCAGCAATTTGCGTTTGATTAAAATCCTATCATCTCTTGTGCAGCCACAAGAAAATACTGCTTAAAAGGGGTTGTTCATAAGAAGAGAAGATACATTTTAAAATCACATCAAGGAATCTAGTACTTTGTACTACTGCACTGAACAAGAATCTGCAAACAACTATATTAGGAAGATACACATACATGGTCAGACTCTTCAAGCAAAACTTTGGTATCAACATGAGATGTGATCAGGGATGCTGTAGTACTTTTCCATCGCTGTTTTGCAGCCCTTGAAAGCACAACCGTGTTATCAGTGGTAATACACACTGCTATGAAAAGGCTTCTTGCTCTTACAAGACTCTTGCTCTTAAATGAACTGTTGTTCAATTCTCTTTTAGTCTTTTTATCTGGTAAGAGTATTTGTATGGATCAAAACAAGCTTCCTGGGCAGAGTAATTTCTTACTTTCTATCATTTGCAGTAATATTCACTGATAGGCACCATGCTCTCAAGCCAAGGGATTTATGATTTTTAAGTTCACTGCCTTTAGGTTGTGGAATGTCCATTCTTGGACATCTTTGTAACCTGAATGAAGCAAGGCCCAGAGCATTCTGAAGGAACACTTGGCGTAGGAGCCTGGACGAGGGACCTCCTGATGCCCTTTCCATCTCTGCCCTCCTATCCATCTGTAATTGTTTCAGGAACCTCCCTGGAGTAGGATCCAGCAAAACTCTGACAAAAGAGAACAAAAAATTTGACTCAGTTCATCACATGTGACATCAAAAACAGATTTAGGGGTTATAGTAAGAATGACATTGGATATCAATGTGATGCTTCATTTGCAAGCCTCAGCATTTAATACCACTTCACAAAGTATGTTGTGAGGCTGAGTATGTGTACAGCTGAGTTGGAAGTGCAGACTGCCACTGAAACCAGGAAGAGTAAGCTATGAGAATCCTACTGAACACATCCAGACTTGCTGTGGTAATAAGGTTTCCCACAAATGCCATTATGCTGGAGAATACTTAAACAAAACACATTGAAAACAGAAGGGCCAATTATATTAACTACGAAGATTTTTTCAGCGCAGAAGAATTGTTTCTGGGTAATACTTCAGTGCTACCTTATTTTGCACAGAGAGCATAAATGCAGCAGTCACACTTATCTTTAATAGTTTCAGTAATGCAAACTACTGGAAGCAGTAATTTACACGTTGATTATGAGAGCCTGATATGCCGTACAAGGGATGGCTATGAAGGGCCTTTGCTATGATCTTCTAGACATGCAAAGGCAACTGCCTCTTGGCAAGATAAATCAGTATAACAATGGCAGAACTGCACAGCACAAACAGTATCCAGTCCAGGGTCCCAACATTCCTGAACTGTAGTAAGCAAAACATGTTACAAATCTGGACTGCCTCTGTATGTCAAACTCCATACCCTTCTGCAAAAAAAGCCTCAACTTACTCTAAGATAAAGTTTATCTTTAATGTCCACCAGTATGAAGAGACATGTCAAACTGATTTTTTTCTGCTGTTCAGTACAGCCAGCAAGCAAAGAGGAAAACTCTGTCTTCGACAGTTCTCAGCAGAAGGTTCATCACTACTTTCTAGTCCAGCTGTCATCTCCACAGCCCAGGCTTTCATTTCTTCCCATGCAGTTACGTTCTGCTGCCAGGCTATTTCTCATGTTTGGTTTTTGCAACCAGAGAAACTTGTACATAGTGCAGTGTGTTTATCCTGCGCTCATTTGCATTGAGAAGGCTAAAGCCTATCCTACAACATCATCTGCTGCCCTCACCTCCTATGATCAAGTCAGATTTTTGTACCATCTTCAGCCAAGCCCATGTGTGAAAAACATCTCAGTGCAGACAATCATGGTTTATACTCCAGAAACAGGGTGCAAACACCCAGAGCCGCTCCTGCTCCGTGAAGACGAGGACAGGAGCTGTGCAGGCTGCTCTCGCCCACACCTTGTGTGCTGAAGACACACCCAACAGAGGGGGTAGAGGATCCTGCTGAACAAGTTACCATGCCTGTAGCTCTCTGCACTGAAACTCTTCCTTGCAACTAGACCAGCAGCTCTTTGGGCCATCAGTAATAATTCCATTCAGCTGAGCTTTCTTGAAGTCACTGGTGTAAAACTGAATCAAAGCACAGCCTTCTTAATCATAAATTCCTTTGCCCCTCAGTGCTGCAATTAAGACTCTATACATGAAGTCAGAAGAAAAAGCTTGTATACTGGTGGCATGAGAAATCTGTGATCTTGTGATGTATCATAAGATGTTTGGATTTACATGATAACCACTTTGTTTTGCTCAGCTTTCTTGTGCTACATCTCATGGTGTCTCATGACAAGAGAACTCAGTAGCTGGCCCATGTTTTGCCTGTACCAGCATCTCTAAACTTGCATAAAATTCCAAACTCCCTGGCTTATAAGGAACAGAGCGATACTATTAACTTTTTCTTTTTTCCCTTTACCAGATATGAAAGGCTCTGTTTTTTGTTTATGATTCTCAGAACTGGAACCAAAAGTGAACTAAGTTCAGCCACTGGAGTTTCTCCCAAACTAACAAAAGCTTTGAGGCTTCCAACAATCCTCTAATGCCTAAATATCAAACAACATAAAGGACAAGAAAATCAGAAAATTTAACACCAAGGAAATAATTATACCAGTTGAAACAACTTACTCCAATTTCATTTTTCCTTCTGCATTAGTCAATCGAACAGTTGGGAACACCAACATCACAAGGTACATTTTACTGAGTGCTGCTCCTTAGAATGAGGCAGGTAATATCCAAACTCACACTTTCTTTCTACATTTGGCCCTGTCAGTGTTCTCCACGGTGACTATTGCTCTGACCCTATCCACAGTCTGTGGTAGCTACATTGAACCATCATCTAAGATTTCCACTCATTTTCAGCTGAGCCGTCTGTCTTTTTTTGTGCTGCAGGGTTAACCCTGGCACATGCCCGAGCTGCAGGGACAGCCTGACATGGGTGCCCAGCCCGGCAGCCCATCCTCACTGTCCTCTGTGTTTCTGCACACCCCTGTGTGATGCTGTGCATGTATCCCAGCTGTGACACATATATGGATCCTTTACGTGTCAGCTGTCATACAAGAAGAAGCCTGGAAAGGATATGCACATCTTTGTACCTTATTTTTAACCCGTCTCATCAATGCATATTGGAAAAGGAAAGGAAATACAACTGAAGCAATCTAGTTCTATTTTAGATGACTTGGGAACCTTACTTTAAGGAACCTGCCTTTAAACATTTCATAGTACAGGAGTGCTAATCTTGAAGCTAACACGTAGATTTATAAACAGCATACAAAGGGTTTGCTGCCAGTAATCCCTGAACAAGGTATTCATAGTTCCCTGGTGCATGAAGTGAGCTGCTACTGTGGGGGTTCTCAGGTGTACACACTACCCAGAAAATGAGTTTTCTCTTTTATTAAAGTCTTATTTCTAAGTGCGATTTGTTAATTAATAACATAGATCTACCAACAGTTGTGGAAGTTTGTGTATTTATGCTCACATATTCTTTGTCCTCAGGGGATATAATGTATTGTAGAACTGGACCCTCAACAACCTATTCTTTGTATTCACGTGTAGATTCAAATTGTGGCTCGGTTTCATGCTCAAGTATTCCAGAGCTAACAGTCAATACAGAAACAGTGTGTCCTCTTTCAACCAGGGATCTCTTTAGCCAGCTAGCAGACCTCCAAGAGGGCTGGTTGGCTCTGACCAGACTTACACAATACCTAATGGGAATCCGGGAGGGAAGTGCAACAGTCCATGCAGCAGACAGGCTCCCACCCGATTGTTTCCTGGCCTGAAGCTAAGCATGAAGAACAATGTATGCTCTTCAAGAAATAAAATTTCAAGCCCCTGCTTGATGCTGGACTTGGAATCAAGAGGGCTAAGTGTCCTGTCAGCCCCTAGAGGGCACAGATGCCATCAGCTCTTCCTGCTTACAAGCCATCAGTTAACTGAGAGCACACTCAAGCCCACAGCCCTTTGTGCCACCTATTTTATGCGGAAGGAACAAAGCTTGTCACCTACACTTCCAGCTGCTTTTCAAAGTCCTTCACCACAAAGCAAGGAAATAAGAAGGAAATGAAACAATGTTCCCTGCACATAATCACTGTATGTAGGCAAAAAAGAAAATAATCAACACAGCAAAAATTAATCCACAGTATTTTCTGGAACTCTATTTGAATTACACTGTTTACGCTTTTGTAACTCAATGGCAGAAAATGAAAGTAGGGTCATTCTGCCAGATGTACATTTGCTGGTGCCCTTGCAGCAGGCTGTGTGAAGACCCAGCAGCACAATTAAACCACTTGGCTTATTGCATTTTGATAGTGAAAGATGGGCTTGGAGACAAACTCACAAGATTCTCTTGAACAAAACTAGGTATGACCTAGTTTTTATCCAGATTCTTTAAGAGAATCTTGCCTTGCAATCAAAGCCCTGATGTCTGCTTTTTGTGTGCACCAAGCTAAATGTGCACCTATAGGTTACCAAAGCCTTTTGTTGTGATTGTAGTTGGGTGTTTTTCCATCCTACAGGTCCTGAGTGGGCCTGCCTGCACCACAGCGGACTCTGATGGATGTTCTTGGCCTATCACCAATGTGTGAGAGGATTCTGAAGCACCCTTCCATCTCCTTCTGAATCTGTTTCATAAACACTAAGTCTTAGCTCCTCCTCAGAAAGCCTACCCAGTTATCAAAAGTAGAACAGACCATGCTCACAGTTAGGCCGGGCAGATCCTCCCTGGACTGCTGTTCCTTCTCACCCTGTCCTCATTAGATCCATGCTATTAAGCCAGAACTTAATAGTTTGAGAAATTATCACCCTGCTATTCCCATACGTTTCCAAACAAAACCAAGAAAAAAACTGCAGCAAAAATGCCTGGAGTACTCAGACTCAAGGAGGCTGATGGTTCTAATTTCTTAGGAATGCTTTTAATAAGGTTTTGACCTAGGGATGCCAGCATTGCTGCCACTTCTGTAACTCCTGACAGTCATTTATTTGCAAACAAGTTCAGGCTGGGTTTAGACTTGCCCTACCACTCCTTTCATTGTGGCCCTTCTATGTGCACTGCAGAGGAAAGTCACTCTGCCATGAAGCCTTTGTGGGCAGACTGAGCAGCAGAGAACAGGCAGGACCCATGGGAAAACACAAACACAATACCCCGTCGAAAATAAGCCTTGTGACGTCTTACCTGAAAATCAAGCTTAAAAGGCTGAAGAGAGATCTATTCAAATACTCCAGCAAAACCTGGGAGAGAAATCTAGCAGCCACTATATGCTGAGAAGGCAATTTAGCAGGTACAGAAGCCAGCTACCCATGCTGACTGACCCTTGACTACAGGCACACTTGAATAATAAAGTCTTCTGTTGTCAAAACTGCTCTTTAGAGGGGTTTGTGTGTTCAGCAGAAAGTTTGTCCTTCTCTTAACAGCGCAAACAGCGTCTTCCTCAGAAGTAAATCTTCTCTATATCCTTCTTTTTCCCTAAAGCACTTTTTCTTGTAACTGCCCTTTTACATTAGATCATCATCATCTCAGCTTTAACCTATTCTATGTCTGCTTCTAAACCCCAACACAACTCACAGTGGTGTAAGGAGGGCCACCTTATCACTAAATAACACCTGAAATGGTTACACTTTATCTCAAATTCCCATCACAGTCATTGCTTGTGCCCTCCATCATCTGCTCATCCACCTTCAGTTTATGCTGAATTCACATGTCTTTGGGAAAACTGCCAAAACCTGGTCTTTAATGAAAGCTACCCCATACAAGCAATCTGTTCAAGAGGTCAGTTCTCAGAGGGCATACATTGGCTGAGAAAACTCAGCAGTCATTTGAAAGAAGGAATTGCTTGTATACTATAGTTTCTCATTTCTTACAAAACGTAAATGCTTTCAGAGGCATCTGCAAAACATGCTACAAATTGTTTGTAACTTGAAGTACATATGGGTAGAGCTTAACTGTATACTTAGAAATGAAAAAAAAGCACACGTCAGGTGTTCAGTGCATCCTCTTCTCAACAAGTCTGCTTTAAGCTGTCCACCACATACCACTTCAGTATGAACAAAGTTGTGGTATATATTAAAACCTTCTTAACAATGAAGCTAGTCTAAAAGCACTGAAAGCTTGTTTTCCTAAGCTAAATAGGACAAGAACTTCTTGTTCTGACTTGTTCATTTTTGAAGATCAAGACAGACTGGGGATATATCTGCTTTCAGGTCAAGGCAAACACATGGAAGGAAAATGAAATGTTTAACCTAAAGATGAAAATAAATGGCTATAAATCAGGTGTGAGTATATTTAGGATGGAAATAACAACTCAAGGAGCTTGCCAGGTTCTGAACAACCTTACAATCACCATAGCATGGGAAAAAAAGATCTGCCTCCACAAAGAGATTATGTGATCCTATGCTGGCAGAGCAGCTGGTGATCTGAGTGGTCCCTCCAGCTCTGCACTCCTGGGAGGGCTATCCCACAGTCTCTCTGACGTCTCCATGCCTTTGCAACATGCTTTTGCATGACACCCCAAGCCCTTCGTACTCTGCTGAATACTCTCCTGCCTTTGAAAGACTTCAGGTAATGCTGGGAGCAATGCTGACTCTTGATCTGTACAGTGGAGTAATTCAAGTGGTGACCATGGGACTGACAACATACAACCAGCTTCAAGGGAGATTTCGCTGCTCAAGTGGGCAACAGAGCTACAAAGAGTGAGCAAGACCTGTTCCACTTTCCTGAGAGTGACCGAGGGGCCACCGTTGCCTCCAAGTACTCAAGAGCAGTGATCAGGAGCCACTGAGCTCTTTGCAGGCTGCCGCTACGGGCAATCAGCCAGCTGCACCATGGTGCTGGGACAGGGACATATAGGCTGTACCAATGAGCTATTCAAGCTATGAGAAGCAAATAACTGAACCGAGGTGTGGCCTGGACTCACCCCTGCTCAGCCACTGTGTGGCCACATCTTGGTGTCAACACTGTCCCCGCTGAACACCTCAGCAGAGCAGGGAGGGACAGACCAAGTGTAATATCAGAATACCAGGCCTTTCCATCAGACTGACAGATTAAATGTGTCCTCAGTCTGATCCAATGAAAAGCAAAAAAACCCAACCCAGAACAAAAAGCACACCTGCAGCATTAACTCTAGGCATTAATTTAGTTCTGAGAGCAAATCTCAGGCCCTGAGCTCTACTGACTACAGATAGCTGCTTATCCAGAGATTATTCCAGATACAACAGAACAGCTTGAGTGATTTATGTTGTTCTACCTAATTAACCAACAAACAAAGGCAGAAAAGTTCTGTGCCTCCAGATTGAAAGCAACATGTTTAATTCAGTAGAAATGAAAGCTGATATTGTTTTAACATTGGCAGATGCTCTATGGGAATTGCCAGCAATTAAATGTGTTACATTCACTGTTGTGAGGTTTTCACACTGCTTGTTTTGCTTTGGCTTTGAGTAGCTCTGAACTGAGAAAATTTTGGCTTTAGTTATTTAAGAGTTTACACATCATCTATCAGGAGTGTGAAAATACATCTCTATTGACAGTACAATAGTTGGCTTTAAAATAAAAAGAGCAAAACTCTTTCACAACTACTACTATTTTGTTTCACAGCAATACTGTAGCATGTGATCAGATTTAATACTCAGCCTACCTTCAGAATGCAATTTGAATATGCAACTTGTGCAATCAAAGTAAAACTTAAAGGTGATGACGTGAATGTTACCAGCTCAGGTGGAAGGATTTCTAACCCTTGTTTCACTGCACACTTGAGCACACCATTTGCACTACTCTTGTACACTCTGGCTGCTATACAGATACAGAACTCAGACACCTCCTGCTACTCCCTGCACCAACTCTGCTTCACCTCCGCTCCACCTCGACCAGTCTACCTGCCTGTACAGTCACACTATAGCTTGGGTCAACTATCTAAGCCACAGTGCCAGGCAAAGGGCCTCTGATAACTGGGCAGGCTCAGCCAGCTCGCTTCAGCTCTACATTAGACTCGTTTGGCAATCTCTAGATGTTGGTTTGTTTCTGTGACTGAGTTATGTAGCTGGTTTGTGGCTTCTGTGGATTGAGAATGTCAGCCTGAGAATAAATGAGTCTGCAGACTGACTGTAGAGACCACCATCAGCATATGCACCTCAGCATGGGTATCAGGGGACTTTGGAAGGTCACTTTCTGCCTGGAGGGCCATCATTTTGATGTATTTCAGGACACTCAACACCTGCATTAAACACCTGAGGGAGTGTTCATACTGCCCACCTTGGCTGTTTGTGGCCTGTGCAATTCCAAACACAGCATAGTATTAAAGGATCAGTGAGGTAAGCCATAAATATATATCCTATAGCCATCTCTAAGGGGTGTTTGAGTCAGTCCACTTTCTGCCCCACCTACAGACTTCTGTGAACATCTCTACACAGCCAGAGGGTTGTATTTTAAGGTCACACCCAAATTGTGAGGCTTCACCTGGCATGCACATACCATCATCAAACCTGCCCATGAAACTTCATAGGTAAAATAAAAAGGCATAATTAAGTTTTCCCCATTCAGTGAAGAAATAATAATTCCTTTGATGGATGAATTCAGGCCATGAGGCTTTTCTTGAATCCCACCCAGCAAGATCTGTTTTCTAAAAGTGAAGATGCTTATCTTCCTTATGAAGTCATGTGCATCACCTGGCATACTGAAATTACAAAAATATCTTCTTTCTAAAACAGTAAAGCTTTCTAAAAACCAGCAAAGCCTGAGATCCCACCACAGAGATCACTGGTTTGCTTTGAGCATCCAAAAAACAAACAAATCCTAATAAACACTGAACAGCTCCATGAATGGAATTCCTTAGTGCTGTGCTTATGCTTCCCTTGCTTTCCCTCTGAGACCAAGCTGATTTCAAAAAAAGCTGTGCATTCCTTTCTACTTTCAAATTTGGCTGCGCTGGAGGATCTCATGGTTTTTATATAAAGTGTTTGTTACACTTTGGCGTAAATATCTTCCTTATTAGTTCCTGTTTAACATAGTGCCTCATTCTGCTGGGTCTTCTTTCAACAGGAACATAGCAGCAAGACCTGGAAAGTACATCTTCTGCCAGCTAGCAACAGAAAAGATCTTGTCTCCAGAGACCTACTTATCTCTGTAATTAAACACATTCTTGTACTGATTTATGATGTGGTTTCATGTCTTACATGATGCTCAGGACACAAATGGAACATGAAGAGTAAGTGGAATACCAAAATACACAAAAAACACTGAGGTGAAAAGGGAAGGGTCCCCTTGTGCTGCCATACAACTCCTTTTCAAACGGACAGGGGAACAGCATTATGAAAGGAGACAAAGACCACAAATAATATACTTAGTAAAGTGGAGGAAGGTCTTGCTTCTCTAAATACCCATATCAGTACAACATTCCTCTAATTACTGTATGAATGTCAAAATCAAGATGGAAAACAACCTTGCGACAAACAAGACAACAAAATAAAAGCCATCACAATAGAAATAAGAGAAAGGTACAAGACAACAGTGAAGCAAGAAACACTAATAAATCAAGGGGTGAAGAGCGCAGTAACTGAAGCTGGTACAAGATGAAGGAAAAGATGTTAATTTCTTTTTAATCAGTTTTGGCCAGAAACAGTAACTACAGCATCTAAGAGTTGAGACACAACCTGTGCCTAACAGAATGACATTGTAGCAGCCTTCAGTCTTGATCGGCTTGGTCTGTTGGACAACCTCCTTCACTAGCAAGGTTTTAAAACTGCAAGCAAATGGAATACACTGGTCTTCCTCGCTGGCAGATCCACAGCATAATCAACGCTAGTTGGGCACTTATGATAGAAGTGTTTCCAGAGACCACAAATAAAGAACACACTACCACTAGTGTCTTGTCTACTGACAGTATGTTGTTTTTATTTCAAATTATATTAACAGCCTGTTTTCCTTCCCAAATGAGCACACTAACAAGAAACTTACGACCTCTTAAGATCTGAGGTATTACTGCATTTCACCTGGAGTTAATGTTGACGGCTACCAGCAAAGAAATTCCTGCTTTCCTTGCCAGACAGTCTGGTAACATCCATGTCAGCCATGCAGCTGACATGATAAAACCTGTACACATCTTTATTCTGCATGGAAGATGCCTCTTCCTCCAGGTATCCTCATGGTCTATTCTCCAACTTCATTGTACAAGCTCACAAGGGGATGCAGAGTATAGCAGGAGTTCTTTCTTCCAATGTCCTTGAAGCAAAGATCAAGTCCTCACATCTTACACTGCATAAATCCACAGTAGCTTCTGATGAACACATTTTCCATGTACCTTTGTTTCCATTCCCACTTTGATTTCACCAACTGTGGTAAGTACCTAAACACCAGCTGCATTCCTTAGCATGGCATCTAATTTGTCACACACTCTCTTACAAAAAACATAGCTGGATTCCACAGTAAACTGCAATTCACTTTCCTCCCCTCACTGCAGCACCTCAGCCCAGCACTGCCCCAACATTTCTGTAGGTTTCTGCCTGTCCACGTCTGCAGCAGCTGCTATCTCAGCTCCAGCAGCCCAGCCCCACAGCTTTTCTCCTGAACCACCTCACCTGCCTGGATGGCAAAGCCTTCAAAAGCAGCACAGAGAGCAGGTCTGGATGGAAAAGCAATTACAGACTATTTTATCTGACAGGAAGAAAAAAAACATCTGCTCAGGCAGGCAAAAGGGCTTGTTTTACATAGTTAACATACCAGCATTGTACGTACGAAGTCTGAAAGTAAGTGAAGAGAAAGTGCTACTTTTTCTTTCCCAATGGAGATCAGCCAACCTGGTTGGCTGTTTACTTCCAAAGTTTCTAAAGAAAACTACTTAAATCTAGCATGTATTTCCAGCTATTCAGTGGAATTCTTCACAGCCCTGTATCAAGTCAAAAGATTCTTCTAACATGCTCAACTGCAATAACTACTGATCATTTACATACTACTCCCAGAAGCTGGTTAAAAAACCCCACCTTTCTGCACCATATGAACAAAGTATTTCTGCCAAGAAATTAACAGAGGACAAACTGCAGGTTTCTTGGAGGCAGCATTTGGAATCGGAGCAAGCCATGGGCACGTCTGCCAAGGCAAGGGCAATGTTGCACTGCTGCTCCTAGAGATGTCCAAACAAGGAGCTACGCTCTAAAACCCAACACTCGGTATTGCAGAATTACTGAAGGCAGCCCACTCCGTACCTGGCATGTAGCCTCTCCAGTGGGAACCGGACATTACACACAGAAAAGCCCCACTAGTGAGAAAGAGCCTGGCTTATTAGAACTGCAGTTTGACTCAAGTGGAAAAACGTTTAACGCTGGCAAAAACTTCATAAAGCGAGATCGGCACTGAATTATGTCCATTTTCCTTCCACTAGAGGGAGGTGAGCGGCCAAAAACACTCAACCGCAGCGGTGGCGTCCGAGCCCCGCATGGAACCATCCCGCGCACATGGCGAGCTTCCCGCGGCCCTCCCGCACCCCCAGGGCCACCTGCTCTCGGCGCAGCCCGGTTGTCCCACCCTGTCCCGCTCCCCGGTGCCAAGCAGGCTGCCCGCGGCGGGCGCAGCGCTCCCAGCCGCCGTCCGAGCGCCCGCCGGCCCCGAAAAGACTGCTCGGCCGGGCCGTGCCGAAGTGAAGTTTGTTTCGCAGCAAACAAACTCCTCGGGTTTCATTTTTACCCCGGCTTTTTGGGGCTTTTTTTTGCGTGTTCCTTCTCCCCCGGCTAGCACCGGCCACCCCAGCCCCGGCCCGCTCAGCCCCCTGCTCGGCCGCGGCTACTCACGGGGCCCGCGGGCAGCGCTCCGCGCGGGCTGCGACCGTCTGGCGGCAGCGGCTCCCGCGCGGCCTGCTGAAGTGATGTCAGACGGGCTGGGTGTGGAGAGAGAGTAATTCCCAAAAGCGCCCCTCGCCGCCCGCGGAGGCAGAGGTGCGAGTGCGTGCGAGGCGAAGGAGGGACGCGGCGAGCACGGGAGCAGCTTTTCCCCGCCCGTTTCCACTCCGTGGCGGGCGGGCACCCCGGCGCGCCGCCGCCCGGCCCTCCCCGGGGGCGCTGAGTCCTCCGCTCCCTGCGGCCAGGGCTGGTCCCGTCAGCGCTGCCCCGACGAGCAGGGTCCGGGCCGCACGGGATGCCACCAGGCGGGCGCTTGTCCTGCTCCCCTGGCGGCTCCCGCCCTTAGTGCCTGCGGCGTTAGCTGAGGCTGGAGCGGGTCGGGAGCCGACCCTGTCCCTGTCAGAAGAGCGAGCTCTCCGTACCCGGAATGTGTGAGGCGGCGGGGCTCGTCCCGCCTCAGCACGCCGGTCCTGCAGAGCCGCGCACGGCGAGGAACGGTGGTGCCCTGCCAGCTCCCTGTCAGCCTCCCGTCAGCGAGGGAAGGGGCAGTCGGGATCGTGCCCGCCGGACGGCATGGCGAGAGGTCTCCCGGAGGAGGACGGGGACAAGGCCGAGGGCGGAGCCCCCTCTGGAACTGTCTGTGAGGAAGGGAACCCAACCTCCCAAAGCTGCCGGGGCCGAGCTCCGCGGAGGCCAGGCGGGAGGGTAGCGGAGAAAAGGCGCCGTAAGTGCTGCGTAACCCCGCCCGCCGCTAGCGGCAGCGCGGCTCTCCGCGGCGCCCCCTTCTGCCCCTCAGCGCGGGGGGCGCGGCGGGAGCGGCTCCGGGTCCCAGCGGCGCCGCTAAGGGGCGAGTCCGAGCCCGAGCCCGCCTCGAACGGCAGCGAGAGCCGTGTCCGAGCCTCCGTGGCGGGAAGCGAAGCGCTCCGGAGCTCCCCTCGCAGGAGTCGCGACTTTTCCGTCAAAGAGATAAACTGCGTGCGTGTGGAGAGCTGAGGTATAAAGTGACGTCCGGGCAGCCCAGGGAAGCCCCGGGGGTAACTGCTCGCACCTCAGGAACTAGCCCTTTCCTGGAGAGGTTCGCGAGCCACCATTGCCAGTAGCAAGCGTCAGTAATAAACTGTCCATTTTCAGCTTAGTTTTCACAAATTACGTGACAAAGCAGACAAAATAACGACCATCGCCAACTGCGTGATGTGATTTACTCCTACTCTTAAGAAGAACGAAGACTGTAATTCAGCGTTTTGGCTTCCTTGTAAGTTATAGTGTTGGTACAGCCTCATGGCTTGCTCAGAGGGCCAAAAGGTCTCACCTGCTGTTCAGGATTAGCTCTTAGCACTGTGTGGAGTTGGCAAGGAAATGTGGCTGTCAGACCGTCTGATTTATGTTTGTTTTCTTTTGTGTCTTACCTTCTCTTACAGTTCTGTACAAGTTGCTGTTAACATTTGTGTTGGGTGTTACCTAAAACTCAACAAGACCATGGATTGAGCCCATATGTGCAAGTTTATGGGCAGTGTTTCCCAATCCTAGAGATTACCTGTTCTGCAAAAACTACAGTGAATTCCAGTAACACCATCCCTATTCCTAAACTTTTCACACAAATAGCAGCTATTATGTTGAACAAAACACTGTGGGTTACTACTGAAAAGATGGTAGCAGGACCTTACTTCATTGCACCTTTACCTCTTCTGAAGCGCAGCAGTGGTGGCCGTATGCAGCTGTTAGGAATCTCATCTGTTGCTAAAAAGCAAAAATACAGAATCACTGTGAAAGAATTACTTTGGCAGCCAAAGTGCCGCCAATTCCACCAAACACTACAAGCAGTTCAACCACAGTAAATGACATTTGGTGCCATGGGAATCCCTTTTACAGTACCATTTTTACAGTACCATGATATTAGCTTTAGCTCTTACAGCTACAAAACGCCAAAAAAAATCTTGTGTTCACAAATCACTTCAGAATCATACACAAAAATATGCAGTGTCATAAACAGTTCCCACAGGTCACCAAAACTTTTGGTTTCTATATTATAGGATCATAGAATAATTAGGGTTGGAAAAGACCTTAAGGTCATCTAGTTCTAAGGCTCATAAATTCCAAGTTTCTGGGTAGGAGGGACTAGCACAGATCTCATAGCTGCTTCCTTTGTACATCACCTATTTTCTGGTAATTGCCTTGTGGTTAGACTGGAACAGGAATTCGAAGCGGCTCTCAGGGGAGATACTCATAACTTTGGCACTGAAGGAGCAAAGTGGGAAACTTCAGAGTATCAGGGGAGGAGGCAGCCCTGCCTGTTGATTCCCAGGGATTTCAGGAAAGAAACTGGAACCTTGGCCTGAGCCAACCACTGTAAGTATAAGCAGCCTGATTTCCACTGGGCTGAAGCATTACAGCTGAAATCACTCGAAACATTCCCCTCATACACAGCTGAGCTTGCCAGTGGAATTGTGGTATGAAGCAGGACGCTTGATTTTTAAACAAAATAAGTTTTGCTTACAACTTAAGTGACAACAAAGAGGAAAGTTGGCTATTGTACTCCATCATATACTGCATCAAAGGCACTGCTTGCTAATAAGTGTAAAATACTGTCATGTAAGAAAGCATTTACTGGTAAAAATAACTGTTCTTCTCCATCAATTTCTTTTACTTGTGTTTTTAATTGTATAGTTGTCATTCATTTATCTTAGCTAAAAGCTAAGAATAAATATTTTTAAAGCAAGATCAACACACTGCCAGATGACTTCAGGCTTTTGCTGGAAACAAATGATGCAGGTTCTGCTTTTCAGCCTTGTGTTGGACTGATGTGCTTTGAGTGATTTTTGGTTTTTTTACTGCAATGCTAAGTATCTGAAAGTGGTGCTGACCTTTTTCTTGCCTTCTCCTTCCCTCATTTGCGTGAAGGATTAAAGTATGAAGGAAAAGGTGGCATATCCAGGTACCTCCTTCTGCCATTGTCAGCTTATCTTGAGAGAGAAGCTATTTGAAAGCAGAGTTTCTGACATTAGAATTCATATCGGGCAAACACAAGACAATCATTCTATGCTAATTCTTCCTGAATTTCTTGCTGTATGCTAGACTCTATCTCTGAAACCCGACAGAATTCATAAATGAACAGATGTATCTCTCCCACTTCCCACACCAGCTGTTACGCAGTGGACACAATTTGACTGTGTATTTGAGATAAGCCTTTTTTTGGTAGTTGCAATTCCCTTTTATACATGAGAAGCTTTCAGACCCACTAATGATCTTAGTGGCCCTCTTGAGTGACCGTCTCCAATTTTTCAATGTTTCTCTTGAACTTGGAGGACCAAAACTGGACACAGTTTTCCTAAGGTGGGCTAAAAAGTGCAAAGTAGAGTGGAATAACTGTATCATTTAGTCTGCCCGCAACTGGTGCTAACACAGGTCATCATGTGATAAACCTTTGCTGCAAGGGCATGCTATTGGCTCATGATCAACTTGCCCATTGCAACCCCCATGTCCTTTTCCACAGTGCTGCTCCCTGATCAGTTCATGCCCAGCCTGTATTGTTTCTTGGGATGATTCTGTTCACATTGCAGGATTTTGCACTCTTTTAACTTTGTTGAACTTTATGCAGTTGCTGCAAGTCCATTTCTGCATTCTGCCAAGGTCCTTCTGGTTAGCATCCCTGCCACCTCACTGTCATCTATGCCTCCCAGATTGCTGTAGTCTGTGAGTTTCTTGAGTGTATACTCCATGCTACAATCCAGGTCATTAATAAAGACATTAAACATCATTGGTCTTAATACTGTCCCCTGAAAGATGCTGCAGGTCACCAGCTGCCAGCTGGACACCGCAGCACAACTCACAAACTTTTGAGCCTGGCAATTCAGCCCATCTTCCAAGCACTGTATTGTCCATTTCTCCAGTCTGTATGTCACCACTGTGGTGATAATATCATTAACAATATCATTAAACTATTTGGACAAGGCATTTAAGAGCTCTAGTGATGGAGGAGCATTTATGTTCCAGTAGTTGTTTCTTTCATTCCTGGTTAGTTTTATTTTACTTCTTCTTAACTCTATTTCTGGTGTTGGAATATAGGATGATTAATAATCTAATCTAATAATCTAATAGTGATGACCCACTATTAGACCTGGCATTATACCTGTAAACAGTAACACATGGGTTTGTCTAATAGGTTTGTATTAAGGAGTTTATATAAGATGACCTAACAAACTCGATCTCTTTTCAGGTTAATTTTATATTACTAAGGTTTTAGTAAGACACTTCCAGTTTTGCGTCTGAATTAGAAGAATAAAAGTCTGAATATAAGGCTTTATTTAGCAAGCTTAAACTTGCTTTTTTTTAGGACCAGCAGATGGTTTATATATTCCTCAAGACAAGAGGTGAATTAAAGTCCAGTTAGACAGTGAACTCTCACTAATCTATTCTTCTCCAATGGAAACAATTAGACCTGTTTGAAACTTATGATATTTTCCTTTGGATATTTCTCCTGGCGATTGTCATGTATAGATGAGTGAGAAAATAACCTTTTGATTGCAGTTTGCCCATTATATGTTTTAAATGTGCTTATCTAAAAAGTATATTGTATGTTGTATGTTGTTAGATTTCTCTTAGTTTCTGTCTTCCAGCAGGATGGATGTTGTACTGTCCCAGTCATTGCTTCCTCTGGCTGAAAAAAACACAGTCTTTGAGAGTGAACGTACTCCTGTCTGAGCTATGGTTTTTCCATATTAGTTTTTCACATGAAGAGGCAGTAGTTGCCAAATACTGAGGGAGGAGTAGAATGGACTTCAGAGCATTCTTAAAAGAGCACTGATGGAAGAAACATCCATTTCTTCCATCAGTACCTACCAGGTCGAGTAGCACGGGGAAAATTAGCAAAGCAGCTTTAGATAATTGAAAGATCATCCTTCAAATGTGTCTGTTTAAAAAAAAAACAGTCATTTTTAATACTTTGTCCAGCAGTTCCTGTGAGCAGTAGAATGTCACCCACAATTCATAGAGGTTCCCATGCTGCTGTGTTTAGCCTTCCATTGTTTGTCCCCTTTTCTTAACATAAGGTCTGACAAGCAAGCAAGCTTTGCAGAGATACTAAAGTGAGACTGATATTTTGTTTACTTAGAGTTAAAAACCTGTAAAGGACATTCTATAAAATAGGGTCTGGGGAGTTAAAAGGTAATGTGAAACATAGCACTAAATGCTCAGCAATGGATGTTTTGGAAATCTGGAGCTGAGATTCCTAAACTACTTGCTTGGCAAGCATCCATGCTTTTTCATGTAACACACATAGTGTTGGGGATAGACAGACAGGAATACCATTCGGTTTACCATAAATATGTATTATGTCTTTTGGACCAAAATCACACTCTGCTGATGCTCAAAATCCAGATGAATCTGATTTCTTCCCTCCTGTGAACCTTAGGAAGTATGCTGTAGAACAGTTCCACCACTGGCCAGGTCTGTGCGGGGGGGAATGGAGAAAGCAATAAGAAAAGAAAGGAGTGAAATGGACTTTTCCTCTTTCATTTTTCTTTTAAAGTCCATACAAAGAGATCTGCCATGCCCAATGTAGAACATAATTTCATTAGTTTCATTTCATTTTTTTCATCATCATTTCATTTTCATTTCACCTTAAAAACCACTGAGGCACATTAAGATTCTCACTGCCTTGTCCCCCGTCTCCTTCCCCTCTGCAGGATCAGAGGGTTCTTTGCTTTCGTCCCTAAGAGCCCTGGTATACTCATAAAAAGCGTCTCAGATCTTTACAAGCCTTAGTGCGTGGCTAATAAACAGTCTTACTCTCATGCCCCTTCCCACCCGAACCCTGGGAACATTTCCTCCTCCCTTCAAAGGAACATGATGAGATTAAGTAAGAGCAGCAGCTTCCCAACAATCCTTAACTCCTTGAGAACCGAAGCCCTTATTTTTACTTGCTGAGCCTAGAATAAGGAGGTTGAAAGTAGTTCCAACAAACTCAGGATATCTTGAGGGATCTGAAGATATTCCCTTTTTTTACTTCCTGCTTTCACCTCAGTTAGTGTTCTTCTCCACAGCCTCTTATCCTGCTGTCATCCTCTAAGCCAAAAGATGCACAAGTTCAAAAATATTCCTGAATTCCTGCCTTTAATTAGCTGCAGTGTGGCTTTGCTGAAACACAAGAGATGTGGGCATAAACAGCGCATGTCAGGGAGCTATGTTCCATGGTTTACACTACAAACACATGTAAGATATATTAACTCAATTTCTTGTTTACCATGCTGATCTGCAGGACCTGCAAAGCTGCGGAGATGACATCAAATGCAAAGGAAGAGCTTACCCTTCCTTTCTTTCCCACTCTTCTGTGTTGTCTTGGAAAATACTCTTTCTGTATTCATGTTGTAATTAAAAAAAAACAATAAAAATTTCTGGCAAAAACTAGCCAAGAAAAACTGTAGTGCTGCCCCTGGAAATGTTATTACTGGATCAGAAAAAACTGTTTGCCAATGCAGTGATCTCGTTATGAGAACTTCTTAAAAGCAGCATTTCAGAAAATGCTCATGGATGATGGTTAGCAAAGCATTCAGTCTGGGGGCCTTTAAGTCAGGAGGGTATTTTGGTGCTGTTGGCTAGTGAGTCACGACTGTAGCCTAATTGCAGTTTATTTATTCAACAGTTGTGCAGACAATTCAAAATGAGCTCTGTAACTGGATCTCGCTATTAAAATTCTTTAATGTTAGGCTTTGACAACACTAGCTTTGTTTGGAAAAAGAAAGGAAACAAATTGGCAAGGACTAAAGGCAAGCTTCAACAAAAAAATAAGTTGTGGAGCCTCTGAAGTACAGAACAGTATGTGAAGGACTTGATAAATTACAAATAAACCTGTGTATTGCTTACCATCCTGCCAAAACAATTGCAATAGCGACCTAGCCCTCTAAAACATACAGCTTTACAAATCAAATTCATAAGAAAACAACTTCTTACCAGTCACTTTACTAGAGATATGAATGCAGAAGACTAAATCTTGTTACCAAAGAAGTGTAGTAAGGACTTGGCCACAGAAAACATGCTATTGTTTGAAATCTGCAGGAGTGTGTGGTTGAAATGGCAGGACTAGGATTTCATTGTACGAACAAAATCCAAAACAAAGTCAAAGTGCCCTATGAGAAGACACTCTTTTGAAAAGTAGCCACTTGTACTGCTTAGAGGAAGAATGTATTTTGTCACTTTGGTTGCTGACCTTGTCATCCAAAAAAGCACAATTCTTTAATCAGTCACAAATCATCAAGTGTTAATTAGAAAATATATCTGTTTGCTCCCGAGAGAACTGTTCACTCTCAGCACATTCCAAATAACATAAAATATTTAAAATGTAAGAAATTAATAAATCACATTTTCATCTGATCTGTAAAGTAAAATAATCTCCTTACCATTTCTGTTTCTTTCTAGTGTCCAAGTACACTAGGAGACTCAGTCATTTGCAGCAGAAGGCGAGTGACAAGCAGCTCCACCAGCAAGGACTATCTTTCTGTATGAATCTGTTCTGCAAAACACATGTAAATCAACAACTCTAGACTCAGCCCCATCTCTAAGATGGTTCTGCTGCCCTTCCCATGGAGCAAACCACAGCATTCCTGCAGCCTTCTCACTTCAGCAGCAAGCCTGCTGTGCAGACACACTTATCTCCGTATAAATTAGTGCACTCATACACATACACTCTTCCAAGTATGTCCGCATAAAAGCTCAAATCTGGGAACTGGATCATGTGAAAGAAAATTTTGGATTAGCATATTTTCTGGGGACTAACTCATACTACAAAGGCTCTTAGTCTGTACACTTTCTGGAAATTCATCATCTTTGTTCATTATTATGATATGTCTCCATGCACATGAGAGTCAGCTCCTTCTAAGGCTAAGTCCTTCTAGTAGAAGAATCCAATACTGTTATTCCTAGTGAATCTTACATAAGTTTAAGTATTTTAATGATCACTTAACTAAGTCTTACAGGAAAAGCATTATAGAAAAGGGAGAAAACAGCTTCTGCAAATGTTTACACTTGCTGAAGTCAGTGGAATACACATTTAACTCTTCATGGGAGCACTGAGGTGCTGCATGAGACGCAGACACAGCAATAAACAAGATTCAGCTTGCAGATAGGCATTTTTCAATCTCATTGACTGAAGTGGATGTTGCCACAGGTAGGATTTGGACCTGTGTACTCTTAAAATGAAAGTGTTTCCATAGTGATCGCAGGTATTAATGCTAAATGTGCACAGCAGTAATAAATGGAGAGAATTTGGCTCAGGTGGAGAGAGCTGGGCTTGTTCAGCTTGGAGAAGAGAAGGCTCTGGGAAGACCATAGAGCAGCTGCCAATTTTTAAAGAGGCTACAAGAAATTTGGAGAGGGGCTTTAGACAAGGGCCTGTAGTGACAGGGCAAGAGGGGATGGCTTTAATCTGCCAGAGGAAGATCTAGATGAGATCTTAGGAAGAATCATAGAATACTTAGGGTTGGAAAGGACCTTAAGATCATCTAGTTCCAACCCCCCTGCCATGGGCAGGGATACCTTCCACTAGACCAGGTTGCTCCAAGCCCTGTCCAGCCTGGCCTTGGAACACTGACAGGGATGAGGCAGCCGCAACTTCTTTGGGCAATCTGTGCCAGCACCTCACCACCCTCACAGGGAAGAACTTCTGCGATTCTATGAATAAAAGCTGTTAGTGAATTACAGGCAATTTTAATAAAACCCATAAATTTGAAGTTTTAGCGATTCTGCATATTGTACATTTTAACTCCTACTACGTAAACAGTGCATAAGGGTATCAGTAGTGTGTTGTAATTCTTGCAACATTGTTAGCGGTCTCAAGCCATTTAGTGTTTTCTCAAATACAGTCAGAGGAATATGAAAAGCCTTTTACCCTCATGTTTAAAAATAAAGAAGAAAAAGTATTTGTCATCTGAAAGAAGCCCCAAATTCATTTGTTTAAAATATATTATTTTTTTAAGCCAGGCATAAAATGTATTGTGACCTGACTCATGGTTTTTGAATGTAAGTACTTGACAATAGTAAGGTGCTATCATATGGGTCTTTATCCAAATAAAAACCATATTAATGATTCCACAAAATAGTTGAAGCTGTATTGTAATAGCTGGGACCTGCTTATTATGCTGATTTTAAGTAAACTCTGGGATGGAAATAAAAGCATTGCAGCAGACTAAAATCACGTTGATATGAAGGAAACGAATAAGAGATACTGATTGGTTCAAACAAAAAGACTGTTAAGGACTCTAAGAAGATTTAAAACTGAGAAGGAAAGTACCAGCAACAACGTTAGGTCTGTCTGTGCAGGGCTTGCAGACCTGAGTGCATACAGCCCTCCTCCCTCTTCCCTCTGACCCGTTTCCTCTTTCCACAGGAAGAAAATGCATACATGTAAACAAAAGGAAATCTCAGCATGCTCCCCGAGGCTGGCCAGTTGCCCAGGACTGAAGTTTACCCTTCATTATAGGTAATTAATTAGTTGGGTAATCTGAACAGCATCACTGGGAGTAAACCGGACTGGTAGGGCTTAGACCAAGGAGCAGGACTTTGTTGAAGGTAGGTGTAGCATTATAAATTGTAAATAGAAATTATTAAAGTTGTATATTTATTTTTAATTTAGAAGAGAGAGTATCCTTAGGATGTTCAGGAAGTGAGATGAGGCAGAGTATGAGATCTGTGCAAATAAGTTCCATGTAACTGCAGGGGCATCAGGTATGTGCCTACAAAGCATGTAGAGATCAACAGTTAATGGCATAATCTCATGTTTTGATTAGAAGCAAAAAGATTTGAATGAGATTGATTTGCATGACTTGTGCAGTAGTGGTGTTCAGGACTTGGCTTTTCAACCTGAGCTGCACATACTTGTGTTAAGAAAGAGGGAGATGTATTTGTCTAACAAAGAGGAGAGCAAACTTAGCTAAGCTCAGTTTCTCCACTATGGGAGGTGAATTCTCTGGAACCAAGTGCACTTCTGGGAAAATTGTTTCTTTCTCCCTCCCGCCTTGTTCCAGGACTTGAACACTTGTAACTGTTCCCTTGCCAGGCAAATGTCATCCATCACACAGCTGGATCCGCTTCTTTGCTTCTTGCATTTGTCCTGCAATCAGTCTAAACTTGTCCAGCATTGCTTTGCATTCCTGACAGATTTAAGGAACCATATGTCTTCCTGGCTGCATGTGGGCTGCTCAGCTTGAATCAGCTGTGGCTGGGGTGCCCAGGCTGACCTGGGTTTGGAAAAGCACAGCAGCTTCATCTCTCTTCCTTATAAGAGTTCCACCTAAACAGCATTGTGTTCTTTTCTCTGTGGTTAAAGAACTGTTTTGTAGGTGTGTATTCATAAAGATTCAATGGCAGATAAAATCCAGAATATTTCAGAAGGAAAGGGGTAACAGGAGTTCACATGAGGTTTTGCAATTTCTTTCCACGTGAATTATGTGAAACACTTAGTGTGTTTAGCCTATAGAGTGACTAAAGGGGCCAAGTGCATATCTTGAACCTGTCCTGAAGGTAAAAAGCTTGGTAAAAGGGCATCTGCAGCAGTCATTAGAAGCCTCAAAATCAGATGATGATGATGATGTTTCTGTTTGAGATTGAGCAGGCAACGAACCCTGCCTCTTTGAGGGCTCACTGAACACTGCAGAGGGCTTTGAAGATTATTTCTCTTCTGTGGTAAATTATTGTGTTGGCTAGAACACAAGTTCCAAGACTATGGAGACTTTGCTTGATTTGCTCTTCTCGTAATGCTTAGCTGGTGAGTTGTTACCTGTGAAATGGACTTTACACTTCCCTGGCCTCCAGACTTGTCATAAATCGGCCTGGGAATTAAGATTTCCATGAACCTGTCGAGACTGTAGTTATGGTTATTTCCATAGATGAGATATGATTTTTACTGTGGTACTTTTGCATTACTTTCATGGTGATCTGAGATTCTCTTCCATCTGAAGAATGATAGAGTCAGAAAAAGGTTGGTAGGAAAACTGAGAGAAGTTTTCCTGTCAAAGTGTTTAAATGCTCCAGGGACAGAAATCTCACCATGTCTGACAGCCTGTCTCAGTGCTGCCCTACCCTCTTGGTCAGCAAGGTTTTCCTACCATCTAGTCTGCACCCTCAAAGCTGCAATTTGCGGTCATTGCCCTTGCTATGTTCTTTAGCATTATGTAGGAGAGTTTGGCTTTTATGTCTTCACAAATCCCTTTCACGTAGGTGTAGGCAGTCAGTAGAATTCCTGTTAGTCTCTTTTTCACCAGCCTGAACAAATTGTCTTTATAGGGCATGTGCAAATTTTCCTGCACAGTGCAGGATGGAAACAGCAGGAAGAGAATGAGCAGGAGAGCCAGAGGAGAACCTGGTGCCGCAGAGCTGCACCTGGTGAGTAGCACTGCACCACCTGCAAGGGAGAGGTGCAGGGCACTTTGCTATGCACAGTTCACCAGTGGGTACCAGGTGTTGAGCCAGCTAAGTTTCTTAGCAATGACTTTTTTTGAATAATCTAATTATTAGATTAGTTCCATGTTTTGTCAGGTTTTAGACACGGGAAAGTAACTCATATACACACCAGGAAGCTGAGAATTCTAAAAATGACAGCTATTGATAAAATGGAAATAGTATATGTCTAACCATTCCCTACTATTTCTACTTGCATGTGTTCACATGTGCACAGATTACTCTAGGAATAAAGATCTGTGAACCTTCAGGGCCCATGTTCTGGATGTGAAGAGAAGACTATCCAATATAAAATCTATCAGACAGGACACATGATAATTCATATTTTTGTATAACCTGCAGTTTACCTTAGGAATGAAGGAACTATGGCCTTCAGTAGCGCAAGAGCAACAAGATTATCTTGCTCCCAGTTATGTGTAAGTTCATCTTTTAAAGCTCTGTGTTTCTTTATATGAGTAATAGTATGCGTTTAGATATTGTTCCCTGTGGCACAGGGCCATATGCTACCATAAGCACACTAGAAGAAAATTCCATGTGAGCTGTTGAGCTTGGTCTGGTTTCTATCTGAAGCTATAACTGCAACAGAGAGTATTTTCTTTTTAGTGAAATTTACAGATTTTAATTGCTCTTATTTTTCCCCTGTGCTGGTATGATTGGCAGTACCTATAATTCAGTAAATTAAAGTGTTCACCTTAATCTAAGAGGATAAATGCAAGAAGCAAAATTATTTGCTTAAACATAACACAAAGCAAGGGGAAGCGAAGAATACAGGTAAGATAGTATACTGAGATTGACCTGATATCAAGGGATGCATAAACTATATATGATATATTATACCATATAAAGTAATATAAACTGTATAATAATATAAAATATACTAATACAAACTGTATATTTTTCCAGTATGTTCTAAGGATAAATTTACAGAAATAGAATTACATTTAATGATGATTTGACATGGAACTTTCTTCTAGTGTCTTCTAGTATGCTCATGCAAGCATATGGCCCTGTAGCACAGGGAACAATATCCAAATGCATACTAATACTCCTTGAGTCTTGCAACATTCAGTGTGAAAAAGTACATTGGGATAAGTAGAGCTCATAAACACCAGCTCTTTTTTGTTGGAAAACACTGACAAATCTTTTCCTCTATGCTCTAATAAGCTCTCATTTACAGAGAGCATAGTCTTAAACACCATTCAGGAGTTTTACTTCCTATACCTCTGTCATTTTTGACTGAGAACTACCCATCTGCCATTTTATTTAAAGAGCAAACAGTGGAGTGGTCTGCAGTGTAGTATGCGTGTAGTTTAAATTCACAGGAAGGATGTCAAACTTCTTTAAGATCTCGTATTCAGCCTTTGGCTGATAACTCAGTAATCGGTCATTGAGGAGATAGATTGCTTAACAAACACATTTCGGTATATTAATGAAGTCCCTAAATGCATACACAAGATCTCTAGCCACTCAAAAGTAGAGCTTCTGAGACAGGACTTTTAGTTCAGTATTAAAGTAAGAATGCCTTATGTAAAGTAACATGTACAAATTATGTTACATTTTTAATTGCTTGCAGTACACTTCCATGGTAACCTTTGTCCACCAACAGCTCTGTTCAAGAAGCTCTTTAATTATTTATCTGGTGCATCTACTATATTCATAGTTTTTTCCCCTCTTCATGCTGGAGGGGTGCAAGGAAAGAAGTACACCAAGGTCACACCACAGAGGGTGTTTCTCTGTACATAGCAAGACTGCATAACGCCTAGTCTGCTGTTGTGCCTGCCAAGCGCTGTCAGACACACTGCATTGTTGAGCAGAACTTGGAAGAGATTAGACAACACAGGGAATAAATAATAAAGCGGGACATGGAATAGTTTCTCCTTTTTTCCCCCAGTAATTTCCACTTTGTGCCCTTGTGAACACAGAGACTATTTGAGACATCTCACATTATCCATCTGCTTTTATTGCACTCAAGGAGATAAGGCTGGTCTGCATACACAGAAATGAAAGGCTGGAAAATCAGACTGTATTGACATTCAATCTAGTCATTAATAGTGCAACAAATGTAAAAAAATAAAATATTTAGGTACTGTATGGTAAAATGTCTGATTTCAGCAATGCTATTAATGTACTACCAGTCATGCTACAGTCACTACTATGACACTTCATTTAACCTTCAAAAGGCCTTTAAAAGGCAAAAGTTCTTCCCATTCCAAAGCTGAAGAGGTTGTATCACTTCCAAAGGTCTGGCTATTTTGTAATACTTATTTTGGAACTGTGAATATTGCTATTAATAGAACCATCTCACCCATTTCTGAGTCCAGTGAAGCAATGAACATCAGTGATGTTTGTGTAAGTGAATAAGCTATGCACTGATGAAAGATGTTACTTTTTCCAGCTCTGAATGTGTTGCCTCTTCTAAAGTGAATATTCAGCACTTGTAATGCAATAAATGTTTCTGAAGTACGTTAACTATGCACTTTACTAGTTCATTTACTTTTATTCTGTACCATCTTACTAATGTTTCAGTGAGCTAAAGACACTCATTCTTTTCAAGTGTCTTCATTCAAGATATTCCCTGTACCCTGATTTTTGTTACTTATTTTGAGAGACTGATCTGAAATCAGACTTCAATGTCCATTGTCTCAAAGATTGATCTGAGAAGCTGAGATGTTTTGTCTCAGAGATGAGTGGGAGAAGTTAAGACTCCAATACACATTAGAAGGGTATGATGATCTGAAGTGGAACTCCACCATCCATTGCCTGAGGGATGAATGGGAAAGAGCTGAGATAAGACTTTTCAGTCTGTTACCTCGAGGGCTGATGTGATAAAAGGTAACCAACAAGAGGCACATTGCCAGGGAGCCATTGCCATGAGGATGACTCCAGAAGGACATCTCTGTGGGGACACTCCACCGTTGACTACTACAACCCTGAGGGACACCCTCCATGAGACATCATCATGAGGGCAACTCCAGGAGACACACTCCACGGGGTACCTTCAGGGGGACTCCAGAAGGAAGCCTCCACAAGGACACCCACCTCCAAAGGACTCTTGAGGGACACTGCTCTGATACCGACTGCAAACCCTGAAGAACTCCCACCACCGATGATGACGACAACGGATCCCCAGGACACCACTGGATCCAGGGCAGTGACTAGCTCTCTGTCTCTCTGCACCCCAAGTCCTTGCTTTATTTTCTACCTTTTTTCCAATCTATCCTATTGCTATCCCCTTTATTACAATAATTTCCCTTCTTTATAATAACTGTCTTTTTGTAATTTGTAACAAACAAACTGACTCATTATAGTACTTAATCTTGTTTGCATCTTAATTTCACTCTTGGGATCATGAACTGAAACAGAGTCCGGCACTGGGGTTTTTCCCAGTCAGATCCTGACACCTATTTCTACCTTTCTTCTAAGACGTTTTACTAGGTAACAAAATCTGGAGTCAAATGATTGTGCATAGTCTTTCAGTTTCAAAAAGCCCAATGACCATAAAAAAGGGTGAGCTGGGTGGTGTTCTGTTAGATGTGAAGTTTCTGTGAAGTCTGATTGCTTTTGGAATTCAAGAGTAGATACTTCCTTTTCTCTGATTGGGAAAAAGATCATCTCAAACATGACAGATACTTTCCAAACAAATGATGAAGATTTTTCATCCATGAAGCCAGTCATCTTCAATTTAGTGATAGCATGGCCATTTGTGTGTTAATGTTCAACTCCTCAGGTGACTCACCTAAGTTAAGTTGGAAGTTTGACATCTCTCATCTTTTATCAACATTGGTGATGCAGAATGCTATAAGAAAACAGCAGGTTTTACCTGTTTGAGAAGGCTTCCCTCTGGTAGACCCCACTTTGCAACAGAATTATGATACTTAAAATAAAATCTTAACTATTGCTAGACCAGTTGCAGACATGCATAGGGTCACACCTGTACAGGAATGAGAGGGTGGAGAAAGCTGTACCTTGGGCAAATGCTGTTTATTTCTGGAGAACTTTGTTGTTTGGCTTGAGGCAGTAAAGAAGAATGTCTAAATATGCCATGGCATCATTAAGAAGTATCAGATATTCAGAAGGCTGGTGATAGGCAGTCCCCAAAAATTTTGTACTTGGGGAAATTCCCCGTAAAGGAGAATAGAATCTTTCCTGTCTACCTGTGACTTCTGTAAGGCTGTGGTCCCTGAAATTCTGCTTTTCCCAGGATTGGGTTATTGGTTAATTCTCTGGCTGAACAAAAGCTGGGAATATTCTTTGCTTCTTATCCTTCTTTGTAGTTGCAAGGTAGCTCGTTATGTATTTTTCTCATTCTGTATTTTTATCAAACCCTCTGGTTTTTGCATCCTCCCAAACAGGACAAATTGGTTTTCTTACTTAATGTCCCATTTTCTTACTTGATGTCCCACAGCCTTGCAGGACTGCTCTAGTCTCAGTGCAGTGCTGCTTTGCAAAAGTGTTGGAAGGTAAAGGTCTTGTCCTTAGCAGCCTTTTATGTGTGTGGAAGCTATTGTAGTTAGCAGATCAAAACAGACTTCAGTTGTGAAAATATGAATCTAACAAGGCTTTGTAGGTGTAGATGATTGTGGGTTTGGTGGATTGTAGCAACATTCTGTCATCAGCATTGAAATTGCTTGAGATCAAAAGCTGGATGGGATTTCTGAATTGTTCCTGAAAGAACATGTGAAGTCTGTTAGGTTGAGTCACTTATCCAGCGTGTTCTCATCTGTGTTTCCCCATCAGTCTCATTCACTGATGTTATTTGTCTTGGGTTTCCAGAGGAGGGCCACGAGGATGATCAGGGGACTGGAGCACCTCCCGTATGAAGACAGGCTGAGAAAGTTGGGGCTG
>WYDI02002115.1:0-15178 GCA_009867235.2 Psittacus erithacus
GTGGTAGCAGCAGTGATTTGTGTTATACCTTAGTTAATAGACTGTTCTTATCTTAACCTGTGGGAGTTGTATTCTTTTTTATTCTCCTCCGTATCCCTCCAGGAGCTGAGGGAGGAAGGGGTGGGGTGAGTGAGTGGGCTGTGTGGCAGGCCTTAAACCATGACAGTGTACAAGGCTGATGATTAAATTGTAAAAGCTCAAATTACAGAAAAAGATTGAGGACACAGTACGCTGTCTTTCGTAAATGCAGTTAAAGACATTTAACACAAAAAGCCAGCATGCATTAAAAAAAGAGAATATAAGAGATAAACAACAGGGTAAAAAAGGCATTCTTACCTCTATGGCTAATAGTAAGAGAAGAAGTGTTCAGAGAGGATTCTTACTATTTTTATTTCTGATACAATAAAATAGTTTCAAGAGTAATAGGTTCATGTAATTTCTTTTTTGCTTTCATCCCTGTGGTTAGCGCTGTTTTCTGGTATAAAGCTGAGAATATAAACCTAACAGTCTTTCACACATGATTATAAACACTACAAGCACAGAACAGTAGTTTACGCAAGTTATATGTCACATAAAACCAAAAAAACCCAAAATAAACACAGTTGCAATTAATTAACTTGTAGTAGATAGAGAATATAACACCTTTCCACTGGTATTACTAACCCAGTGGAATGTAACTAGATAAATTTTTCATTTGTCGTTGGAAAAATCAAAACCAAAAAACCCAGAATAAACACAGACTGATTTCTGAGTCCTGCTATGACAAAGCATCAAAGAAGCGGACCTAATGTTCTAGAAACATTTCTGTAAGAACTTCTGTTCTGATGATAGCTGTGAGGGGCAACCCAGGCTTTATTTAGATTAAATATGATTACGCTAATAGCTATATTCAGAATAATCCAGCTGCTTTTCTGGACAATAAAACCAGAAGACTGTTACTTGTAAAAATAAAAAAAAAAAATTTAAAAAAATTGAGAAAACTGTTTGCACTTTAGAGGAAAAAAAGAAACTGAAAAGGATATCCATCGATTCTAACAAATACTGCCAGCTAGCTGTTCACATACCCTTTACTAGATATGAAGCCCTTACCCTTTGAACTGAAATTTCTTCTCTTGATTGAAGGACCTATTTTTCAGCACCTGCAGTATTTACTTTTGTGCAGATCTAAGATGCCTATTGCATCCTTTCAATCCCTATGTTCACATCTGTACTATTGGTAGGGAGTATAAAATTTATTTTGATACCCATTTAGGGTTTTCTTCAGGAGGTTACCTGTATAAACATGGCATAGCATCAAAGCAAAACAGAAAGCCAAACGATGCAGCCATTTATGCTAGGAAGGGGCTGGCCAACAGAGTAAAAAAAGAAAAGCAAAAAGTTATGGGAATTTAGAAGCACGGTTAAACACAATTCTTGCTTAATTTTAAGCTCTTCTGCACCTCTGCAAGATTCTGTCAGTATAGCTGTAAATTCTTCAGTAATGAAGCAACTACCAAGAAAAGAAGAAGATAAAATTCAGTACCGGTTTCTAAGAATCAACAAACATTTTAGATATTTCAGACTAGAAAAGCTGTTGGTCCTCAGGAGCACTGGTGAGTTTCAAACATAGGATAAGACAGGCTATGGATAAATGCCTTCCTGATCTGCCAAATAGAGGTGTGAGGAATGGTTATTAGCTTTAATTAGTTGTGAAAAAAAATGTTAAATTTCTTTCCCTAGATTCTGTCTTTTATATTCCTTCTGATTTTTGTATATATTTTGTGTATAAGAAGAAAAAATGCATTAATTTGGGCTAAAATAGTCCAGACGCTAAGTTTATGAAAAGAAGACATGGCTTATTTGGAGGAAATATGATTTAGACCAGCCTTGTATGTGGGACTACCCAAAAGTTGAAGAGTGTAATTGTAGCTGCTTCTACTGTATAGTTAAATTTGCTTCCAGTTCACAAAAAGATTGCAAAAGTGCTCATAGTGGAAGAAAAAAACATGCTGTGATGCTACTATTGCAATTAATGAAGCTGGATAACGGAGGTTTTTTTTTTATTATTTAATTTTAAAATCCTGTATTAAAGTGAATTATTAGCAGACATAGTGTTTATTAGAAAGGTGGTTGGGTTTTTTTTTCATGCTTTCTGAACTATTCCGTACTATTTTATCATTCCTATACCATGCACTATCACTTCATAGTATATTCATCCGCTGAATTCTCCTTCCACAATTTTTTAAGTTCTTTTAAATTTCACTAATGTTAAAACTGTTCAAGTTAGCAGAAAGCCATGTGAAGAGCACAGATCTGTGCTCAGCAGTACTGTGTAAAGTATGACAAAGTTTATATGGCAAAAATGCTTGCAGTGATCATATCCTAAACCACCTGAAACAAATGAAGATTCAAACTTTAAAAGAAAGCTGTTACATTCTTTTACAGCAATATCTTCTATATGTGCTCCACCTTCCATATAATTTTTGCTTTATTTCTTTTGCAGTGTAACTTCTAATTTTCTAGGGAAATACCTACAGATGATTTAAAGGAATAGCTGATTTTTTTTTTTGTTTCAGTTCTACATAGAGAACTGGAAGGGGAGGAGGGAGGTGTAAGGGTGGGAAGAGCAGAAGGACCTAACAGTGGTTCTAAAATAATACTTAGACTAGACCTGAAAAATTCTCTTAAAACAGTTCCAGGTATCCACAGACATAATCCATAACCTCAGTACTGGTGAAAGAAAAAAAATTCTTTACTTATCTGTAACTTACCATAGGCGTGCTGGTACAAAATTATACATGCCTTGATAGATAGATTGATAAATTTGAGGTCTGAATCCAAGATGTGAAGTTGGCCTTAGTCTTTAGTGCAACTGATTTAATGGATAGGTTAGAAAAATCAGCACTCTTTTGAATCACTCAAATATAAATATTGCCTTATTTGGCATATTCTGTCCTGTCCCTAACAAAGTTGCAGATCCTTTTAAATGGTTGGAATTTGATATGCAAGTAATAGGATTATGTTGTGCTGTCAAAGGTCTAAATAAAAGAATATTGCCATGGTTTAGACAGTGTTATGCATAAACCTTCAAACTAACATTGTATTTAAATAATCCTTAAAAGATAGCATTCTAAGTATTTCATTACCCTTTTAGCTCTTGGATGACTAATCTGGCAAGAAATATTTGCTCTGTGCGTCAGATAGAAAACTCTGTGGTTGCTTCTTCTTGCTGAAATGCCCCATCAGCAATTAAAAAGAGAGCATTACCACAATCCTGCTTTGTTTGTACGCTGCTGCTGCTGCTGATGATGATGATGATTGGATTATTCACAGCTGTGAAGGAAACAACAACAGAATAAACCAGTAAAAAATATCAGTGCATTGAAAAATACTGATAATAATTTTTTTTTACTTGTCTTAACAAAAAATAAAGCACTAAGTATGTATCTAAGAATATGAATAATCATATCCTTAAACTCACAAAAAGTGATATTCATTTTTAGTTGCATATAAATGCATACCAGTTCCTTGGCGAAACAGGAACTGGATTATGATTTTACCTAATATAATCACCTAATTAGCGCCTTTCTCAGTCAGGTCCTGTCTACAGAACAATCCTCAGAGGAACAAAACACAGGAAAATACACTTCCCTTTTTTATAACAATTTAAATTTTTTTTTTTTTAAAGAATAAATGAAAAATAATTAGCCAGATTTAACATATGGTGCTCTTTTCTGAAAGATAAAGTGACTATGTTGCTGTTGCACAATCATGCTGTGATATAGAATGAAAACAGACTGTAGGCCAAACTTCTAGGTTTGCCCTTTTTTCTAACGAACACGCCTTTTTCTGTTTGAGGAATATTACTGCTGTTAAAAAGAATTGCTTTTTCAAGAAAATGTAAAGGTATTTTTATATTTGAAATACAATTTAATGAAAGTTTTCACTGAATTACAAAACAGTGGGAGAAGAATGGAGGAAAGAATATACATGGCATAAAACAAGATATGAAAGCATTGCACAAAATCTAAAGCCAAACCATGGACACTTCACTCTTTCTCCTCTTGCGATAATTATATGATTGGCTCTTATCACACATGGAGGGCTTTCCTAGTCTTTCTTTTCCCTGAGGAAATAAGGAAATATCCAGACTTTATTTACTACATAATTTCTACCTTTTTTTTCTTTCTCTCTCTTTTTTTTTTTTTATGCCTTGGGTGCTGGTAGGTTTGATAAAGAAGAATATTCCTGGATTTAACTGTTGAAACATATGTCAAATAACTTGCTGTTATCCACAAGGATTTGATATCTACTAAAAAAACCAAATGATGACCAGAAGATGAAAAGTTTAAGAATGAGAGACCTTTCCTAAAACATGCCTGTGGCTGCTAACTCTAGACTGACTGAGAATTTTAAAAGTGACCAAAAAATTTGTCTGGGCATTTAGCCCAGTATCTTCCACTGTTTCTCTACCCATTGAATCCTGTTTTCTTTCACCTCGTAAAAACTAAAATACAGATCCAATCCAGAAAAGTTATCATCAATACTTTTTATTTTTGAAGGAATTCTACTGAAATAAAACAAGTTTGTAAGATTTTTGGCAAATAGAAACTTTCCTTCTTTCTTCTTCTGAGTTTCTAATAAAATCACTGGAGACAAACCTCTGCTCCTTACATGAAATAACAAATTAACATTCCCTATGCCCTCAGAGAACACAGAATCAAATAGATGAATGGTTTATTTCTAATAAAAAATGTCCACGAGTTGTTTTGCCATGTTACTGAGCCTTGAACAGGCCAAATGGTACATATGCACTTATCTAAATGGTGAAACCAGAACTGTAGCTTAAATATAGTGCTGCGGACTTCAGGCATTGTGTGTTTTCTGAGAAAGAGAGAAGAGCTTCTGTTATTGGTAAGAAGGAAAAATCAGCTCTTTAAACTTGATCGTGCAATGGTAATTCATTATTCTTACCTTGTGTCTCTCAATCAACATCAACTGCTTTTTCTTAAAAAGTATTTTACAAGTGGAACAACTCAGACATGAGGAGATGAAACCCCAGATGTTCAGTGGCATCTAGCTACCAAACAGCGTTTACCTGCTGCTGATCCCAGGCACCTAAAGATGCTCAACATGTGGAATAAAATTGACTGCTGAAGATACTCTGACCAGTCAGCAGCAGAGGCAGCAGCAGAAGCACAGACAATCACAGACAGCTCAAGCAGCGTGCATGGGGAGCGTCCCAGCCTTCAATGGTCTGTGTGGCGGCACTCAAGGTTGGCCAGACAGAAACCCTTTTTGTGAAATGATCAGATGTTTTCATCATGCCTTTGTGATCCTGTTCAGTTGTTCACAGTAAAAAAGTTCTGCTGTGATATTGCTGCGAAGGTCAGTAGTTTTTTGTGGTCATCAGACGGCAAATTTCTGTGCTGTTCTGTAGTGGCATCTGCACCTGGAGCAGCAGTTAAGAACCTAAAGTTTTCGCTGCCTTAAATTAAAGGCAGAAACATCTGCTAAAGACACAGGTTGATTGCTGTTTCAGCTGAGCTCAGCAGAAGGAGAGGTTTCTGTGGTTTTTATTTGATTCTGACCAGTTTCACTAAAGTCATTGACAATAGCTACTATGGACTTGAAGAAGCAAGAAAATAGGCAAAAATGACGAAACTAAATATTAGAACAAAACGCTTAATCCTTAGACAACATGGGGAATACATATATCATTATTTTTTTTTGGCCAGAGCTTGCATTCTGGACTATTATTTTGTTGCCTACACTTCAGCCCTCCCTTCCTCCTCCCTAAATTTATTGAGCTGTGGTATAGCCTGGAACTCTAAGCAAGAACTGTCACTTTAAAAAGAGACCTGATTTATCAGGAGCATTTTGCATTCTGCACTGAATATCTGATAAGGTGATTTTTTCTTTTTTTACTAACAATGTTTTACAGATTATTATAAGAAGCCATTAGAAAACACAAAGAAAACTTCCAAAAGAAAAGTATCAGATCTTGTGAAAAATTTTACTGCAAATTGAAGGAGAGGCAGCTGTTATACTTAATATGTATATTAATTGTATATATCAATTGATAACAAGGAAGTTATTAATCTTCTTTGAAATCATTTTACCATTCAAATATACTGTGTTTTAAACTACTTAAGAGTAAAAGGAAAACAAACAAACAAGCAAAAAGATTTTAAAAAGAGCCCAATAAACAAAATAAAGCCCAGTACTAAAACCTCCCCATGAATGTATTTTGCAATCATTGGGAAGATGGATACATAGCAAATGCATTAAATGAACTATTTTATCCTTAATCCAGTTTATTGTTTGGAATGTGAGAAAACTGCTAAATATATCCTTTTGAATACTCAATTGCAATCAAAACAGCTTAGATTAATTCTTTTGGAAAGGAAGATTTTTTTTGTTGTTGTTGAAGAAGCAGAACAAAAAACATTTGCATTGCCAAGAACAAAATGTTCACAGTTTATATTGGACAAAATCATAACATATGTAATAGATACTTAGAGTGTTCCAATTTCTTGCTATACAGATTTTTGTGACAAATATAGTGCATTTTAAGACAAAAATATGTGAAACGGAATCCAGTTTTTATGTAGTCATCTCAGCTTTAATTGACTGAACTTTAAAGTGCAAGTAATTTTGAAATTGAAAAATTTTTAAAAGTTTAAATGTTAGGACCAGTTTAATTTAGAACTTAATGCAGGTGCAGTATCTGAAAATCTAGTATTACATTCTCATTGCAGTTCATGTATGTGCTAGTGGAAGCAAATAAAATGCAAATCTTTACTTCTCCTTTGATGTTGCATAACTTTTGCACTGTTTAGTACCCATGCAACATTAACACAGCAGTGATAATAAATAATGTTCAGTCCATTTTTTGTTCCGTTAAACCACTGTTACTTTTCAAGACTATATTTTTTCTCCATTTTACAAGAATTAATGTTGTTCCTGTGCATGACCAGAGGAAAAAACTGCATCTGTTAAAACCCTTTCAAAATTCCCCTGACAAATGCACTAGTTCAATTATTTTACCAGAAAGCCATCTGACATTATAGCAATCTTTTTTTTTTAAGAAGAATATTAATTATAGTCTCTTGTTATTTACACCTTTACAGGAGATCGTACTCATATCAAGGTGTGTTTATGTAATGTAATGAAAGAAAAAGATTAAAGAAATTTTGAAATGAAGATATTTTTCCCTTCTACAAAAGAGGAATGTAAACAATACAGGGAAGATTGCAACCTGAATCAAGGTTTACCTTCCCCCTGTAAGAGTTTCCTGTGAAATCAGTGAGCATGCTGACATGAGTACTGTAGGCTTCCTGCACTTCAATTTCATTTGCCAACAAGACTTGACAAATACCATTCTGTACTCAGTAGAAGCCCACCACTTTCTGTGAGAAAAGTGAGTACAGACTGTGGCTGCTGAGCCAAAGAATTTACATTTTGCTGTAAGGTGTCTCTTGTGTTTTGCCATTTTGGAAGGCATCTGGTGAATTTTACTCTTTACTTCTGGAGGGGAGAAACCTGGGGTCAAGTTACTAACAATGAGAGCAACAGTCCATTTTCAACCCCATGGACATTACTTTCACCTATATTCCCCTCTCTTCATTGTCTGATTATAAGTACTCCTTTAGATGTTAGACTTCAATACCAAAGAGAAGACTTTGGCCTACTAGAAGGCAGACAGTATGCAAAATTCTGTCCTCAAAAGCCGTCATTTTTCAGGGTAAAAGAAGAAAGTATTTCCTTGAGGCCAGCAATCACCCTTCATATGCAAATTTCAGGCAGAAAGCCAACCATAATTGAGAATCCTTTAATGAGATGCTCAGCATGGTTTCAGAATCTTCACAGTCAAGGGCGAGCAGGCTGTCATTTTAGAAGACATTTTGAATTTCTTTTTTTCACACCTAAAGATTGATATGATGGAGATGAAAAGCTGGACCATAAAAACCCCACTTTTGGAAACCTTGCACACAAGGAATCAGGCATTGACTGCTACTGTATTAGAATCAGTCTCTTTGTTACACAGTCAAACCTCTGAAACATCTCATTTATTTACAGAATTATCCTGAGGTTTAACTGTGATGACATAACATAGTAGCTGTTAGGGAATTCCTTCAGGCCAGCTTGAGACTTCAGGCACTGAATAGGACAGAAGGATGAGCCAAAGATAAATAAACCCCTGAATAACTTAACGAGGCATCGTTTCCTAAAGGTAAATAATTTTTCTGCAGCAGCTTCCTTTTCTCAGTGGGTTTGTGAGATGCAGCTTGCATCTATGGCATACACTGCTGCTGCCTTTCTCTCACTTCACTGAGCAGTTAGGGGTCAGCAGAGGGATGGTTTTGCTTGTTTCCTTGCAGTACTCCAGTGAAAGATAAAACAGCTGCAGCAGAGCCAGTCCTCTTCCTGCATTTCTGAATCACTTATTGTAGCATGAACAAGGGGGTCAGCAGGGCACTGATTTCCTTTCCACTCTCAGAAAGACTCATAGGTCAGCCAGTACTGTGGCTCATGGGGAGCAGTTTCAAGAGAAGAAAGAAAGGGAAAGCCAGGAAATACCACCAACACCTTTACTAATCCTAGGTTAATGTGTCACATCTATTATTGATGGCACTACCAAGAAATACTATGAAATCCATGACATATTTACAGTCCTATATAAATAGGATCCACCTACTAAATAACAGTCTGGGCTGTAAACTCTACTTCAGGCACACATCATACATAACAATTGTTAGCCCCTGTGAGTCCTTTCTATCTTTAACAGCAGAAAGAGATTTTGCAATGCAGTGACTTGCTACAGAACTTTAAAATCCATGTTTATTGTCATTTCTGTAACAATATTGTTTCATTACTTTTTTTCTAGGGAACCATGGAGGCTTAGCATCAAGGAGCATGTTGACACATTTCACAAAAGAAAAGTGCAGGATAAGGTTTTTTTAAAAGAACATCTGTTTGTCTAGATTTATATTTTTGAAGACTTGGTTACTGAAAAGTAACTAGCTTGTAATATTATGGATGGTTGTTCTGTTGCTAGCTGCTCTTTACAAACTGACAATATGTTGAAGAGGTTGTAGTCAATATTAGGGCATTCAGATATATGAAATGAGCACTTACACACCCTGCTGCCTTGGGATACCAAGCAATAGATAGTAATTTTTGGAAATACTATGATAAAGACAGGATTCATAATGAAGCAGGGCAAAGATCTACAGCCTGGAGTCTAATAATTTCAGTTAAGCTCAACCTAGTTACACAGCAGGAGTCTCCTTCGTTATAGCTGGGCAAATTTACATAGCATCCAGAAATACCACTGCAATTTTTTGAAATCTGAGTTGCATTTAAATGCCTTCACTGAATAACATCAGTTATCCTTCCCCATCATGTCAATTATACAAAAAGATCTATTTCTATGTGAGTCTTAACAAATACAAGAAAAAGTGTCAAGAACTAGCAGTTTTACAGCACCTTTGTTTCACAAAGGTTATCCATATTTTTCATACTCTCAATTGGTCAGGTTTCAGATCATCACCCCAAAAAATCTGTATGTCCATATAAATCTCAGTCTTTTACTTTAACAAACTCTACTGCCCCCCAAATTTTAAAATAAATAAATAATAATAAAAAAAAGAGATAAGCAGATGAAGAAAGGAATAGGAGGACATTTATTCTTTAGATGTTTTCACTGAAAAAAAGTAATTTCAAAATTACCACCTGCCAAAGGGGAATAAATAAAGGCAGTATCCCCAATAACTGAAACACAGGACAGGAAAGTTATTGTACTTTCATGACAGGTACTTTGCATTATAATTAAAATATTGGTCTATACTATAATTATTTAAAGAGAAAGAAATCTGGGAAATTTTTGATAAATGCATATCTGCATTCAAATTTATAGATTCCATAAAGATGGCAATTAATTTTAATGCTTTTTTAATTTTTAATTAATCTGCAATTAAAGTAGAACTTCTGAAGTATCTACAACAATTATACTGTTTTGCTAAAGTTTCAAAATGCATTGGTTCTGTATTTTTATTGATAGCCTTGGAACTTTTAATTATTAGTTTTATTTTTAATTAGTTCTTTTGCCCCATAAGTAGTAAAATCATTTATGACTAAGGGGATTGTATAATTTTACAGTGATATTGCTGTGTAGCATAGGGTTAAAATGAGTTGGGTTTTACTACATAGTATAATTTTAAACTTAATTCAAATTGTTTAACCCAGTTACATTAAAAAAATCCCACAATATGAATATATGTAATTTCTGCAAATAACCTCAGTAGTATCTATTTGTGTTAATACTTCAGAACAAAGCAAAAAAATATGTTTAAATGTTATAAACTGACAAGTATAAAGCAGAATAAGAATAGTAAAGGATATTCTGTGAATAATTCAACTAAGAATGTGTTAGACCCAGCATGAGCATAAGACAATAGAAAGCCTGCAGTGTGCAGCATGTTTCCCAGCGAGCACGCATTGCCTGTACCTAGATTGTCAGCAGGAGCCAGAGCATGCCCATCCCTCCATACATCCCAGGGAGACACTGGGGTACATGGGCAGGAGCTGAGCAGCAGAAAGGGCTAGCAGCAGCATTGTGGGGTGTGTGCATGGAGGCATTTACCCATCACCAGACTGCATCCAGGGCTAGTGTTTGTGTACCAGCACTGAGGCACTATATCTACCTGCCTGGAAGTGCACTGTGATTTTTCAGAAAGCTACAGACATTTTTAATTAATTTCTGCATCAAAGTCTGAGGGTAATCGCATGGGACAAGTCAGCTTCTAAAGTTGAATATGCACCTTTTTTTTTTTTCTCCAGCCATAGGCCTTGAACAGATTAACAAACCACTGGAAAGGGACAGTGCAAGTGAGAGCTCCAGCACAGAAAAAAAATCCATGCCAAGGGAACAAAAAGATAAAGAAGCAACAAACTCCCCGCCACATGGGCCCCAGTCATGACTCTTCAAGGTAAGTCTGCTTACCCTCTTTTCCGTGCAGCTAGCTGACACTAGCAGTGTTTCTCTTCCTGAGATTCTGAAATCAAGATGAATCTGTACAGAAATTTGTTGTTGCATTTGTCCAGCCCTAACCAACATTAGGATCAATCCTGATATCTTTGTCAATAACCCAGAGGCTATTTTTTATGAGCAAAGCTGACTAGTAAGCATAGTTCCTGTAAAAAAAAAAAATAAAAAATCTTACAGGCAATTTACAGGAATGAGTGTGTATGTAACAAGCATCACAGGAAAAAAATCCCATTCATCTATGTATGCAGTAAATAGAATCATAAAATCATTTAAGCTGGAAAAGATTCTTAAGATCATTGAGTCCAGCAGTTAACTTAGCACTGCCAATTCCACAACTAAACCATGTCCATAAGTGCTACATCTGCATATCTTTTAAATACTTCCAAGGATGATGACTCAACTACTTCCCTGGACAGCATGTTCTAGCGCTTGACAGCCCTTTTGGTGAAGAATTTTTTCCTAATAACCAGTCTAAGCTTCCCCTGGTGCAACTTGATGCCATTTCCTCTTGTCCCATCTTGTCTTATCATTTGGGTAAAGAGACCAGCACCCACCTGCTCCACGCTTCTTTGAGGAAGTTGTAGAGAACAGCAGCGTCTACCTTCAGTCTCCTTTTCTCCAGGCTAAACAACCCCAGTTCCCTCAGACATATGTTTTTAGTTCTGGTATCCATCAGTTTTACAGGATTAGTCCTGCATTATCATTTTACTTAAAGCTTTTACATTACCTTTTACATTACAAATACTACATTAGCATTTACATACAGAATGGTATGTTACCACAGTTTCTGCATAGCTCTTGCTTGGTTCAGTGAGCAGTATGGAATCATTGACTAGGCAAAAAGCAAGTATCTAAGATTTTTTTTTTTTTCATTATTCTGTGCAAAGAGTTAAGGTTTGTTTTGCTGCATGAATTATTTAATGCAATTTCAAAGAAGCAAAGGACCTTGATTTTTGGCAGTATTAATTTTAACAGAGGAAGATATCAGAAGCACTCCATCTGACATCAGAAAAAATTAAAAATAAAAGTCAGCTATGTCTATGTCTCCCTGAAAACAAAGGGGAAATGCCCTTATTTTCAAAGTTGCATTCAGTGTCATACCAAGTGGATGTACTAATAATACAAACCACAGATTGATTTAGGAGAGAAACTACATTACAGCTTGTAATTTCCAACCACTTTGGAGTCAATCTTTAAAATCTATGCCCAAACCAGCATTTTTGTCAATGTTCTTTCATCTGCACATGACCTTTAATATTGCTGTGCTGGCCTCCCTGGGTCAAGTTTTTAAGGAAACAGGTGTCTAAAGTTTGATTTCTAAATCTATATTTATGTCCCCAAATTGACAGTTTGATTTTACAAAAGCCTTGACGATTAAGAAGTTCCCATTGATTTAATAATGAAGTTGACAGTGCAAGATCAGTACTCCTAGGTGCCTCGATGCCTTGCAGCATCAGGGCTCTGCTGGTTCTGGTAATGCTGTGTCATGGTGATCAGTTATTTTGCCCTGTCATTACACAGTGTAAGTGAGATTTAATTGTTATTGTACATCAGTGTGTTGTCTAATCCTGTGATTTCAGATATAACCAGCAATATTGCTGAACTGGTCTCTATTTCCACAATAATGAGTCTGAAGTACATTTGTTAGACATTTCAGAAATCAGATCACATAGGTAATGCTTTTGTAAAGGTTACAAAAGCTTCCAGCATAAAAGTTCACTGGCAACTGAACTGCACATCTGTTGAAAGGCAGAATAGTCTCAGAAACAAAACCTGAAATTCACTACCAAATACACATTTCTGTAGGGTCTGGTATCCATACTATAAATGGAAAATCAACACAGGAATGAAGTTTGGTATGATAAAGAGAATAGTAGAAGAGATTTTCTAATCTTTTATAAACTACTTGAGCTGTTTTAAGACATATCTGCTGCCACAGATTGAGTGGAGGCGTGATTCAGAGCACCCCTGTGAAGAAGCACTTGAAGGTGCTGGTCAATGAGAAACTTAACATGAGCTGGCTTCATTGTGTGCTTGCAGCCCAGAAAGCCAACCGTATCCTGAGCTGCATCAAAAGGAGTGTGACCAGCAGTTTGAAGGAGGCGATCCTGCCCCTCTACTCTGCTCTTCAGAGACCTCGCTTGGAGTATTGTGTGCAGTTCTGGTGTCCTCGACATAAAAAGGACATGGAACTGCTGGCACAAGTCCAGAGGAGGGCCACGAGGATGATCAGGGGACTGGAGCTCCTCCAGTATGATGATAGGCTGAGAAAGTTGGGGCTGTTCAGCCTGGAGAAGAGAAGGCTGCGTGGAGACCTCATAGCAGCCTTCCAGTATCTGAAGGGGGGTTACAGGGATGCTGGAGAGGGACTCTTCATCCAGGACTGTAACAATGGGACAAGGGGGAATGGGTTTAAATGGAAAGAGGGGAAGTTTAGGTTAGATATAAGGAAGATGCTCTTTACTGTGAGGGTGGTGAGGCACTAGAACAGGTTACCCAAAGAAGTGGCAAATTCTCCATCCTGGCAGTATTCAAGCCCAGATTAGGCAGAGCCCAGGATGACATGGTCTAGAGCAAGGTCTTCCTGTCTATGGCAGGGGCTTTTGAACTAGATAGTCTTAAAGTCCTTTTCAACTCTAATCATTCTATAATTTTATGATTGTACAGTAAAGCTTTGGGAAGAATTGAGTAAAAGAGAATGAATTAACTATGTAGAGGAAAATATTTAATATATTTAATATTTGTATATACACACAAACATAATATTTATTTATATAAAAACAAATACATACACAGATATATGTAAATATATATTTATGCCAGTACTTCTCTGAAGATACAAATATATGTAGAGGACAGACATAGATGCCAAGCACACTGAAAAGAAAGCTGCTGTTTAAAGCATGTAATCCTATGTTGAAACAAAAAACAAACTCAGTCTGAAGACTGGATCCAAAGTGGTTTAAGTGATGCTTGAAAACAGGAGAGAAATTAGGAGTAGAGGAAGTGGGCAGCCAAGACTCTGTATGAGACTGATAGCCTCCCCCGTTCCCTGCTGGGATCATCCCTTGCAGCTAGGGCGAGGCACGGCCACTAGCAGACTCACAAACCTATTATATTGCTGCTTGCAAAAGTGAGCAGCGCATCTTTCTGTCAAGAAAACAATTTCTTACACTTATTTCATATTCTTCTTCCTGTCTACTTAGACTCATCATGTTCTTCTCATGATTCCGAAAAAAGTATAGTAATTTATAGCTGTTGCTGCTGTACACGCTTAGCAACACAGCAAACTTAGAGCAACTTTTTCTTTTTTGTGTTGAACTCTCAGTTTAAAAGCTATACCCAACATCTTTTAATGCCTTCTTATTTTATATTGAAAGTTTTGTTGCACTTTAACTGCTTACATGACTGCCCGTAGAAAGTGTTAGTGGACCTCTTCAAGTGTCAAGGATATGTCAAAACAATTTGAAAAGTCATGAAATCACAGTCACAGTTGGTTGACAAGGATAGTTAAAGATCATCTGTCCAAATCCCCAGCCATAGTCAGGGACATCTTTCATTGAAGCAAGACCCTGTCTAACCTGACTTTAAACACTTCCAGGAGTGGGACATCCACAATTTCTCTGGGCAACCTGTTCCAGTGTCTCATCACCCTTTTATCATTCTTATATCCAGTCTAAATCTACCCTCTCTAAGTTTAAAAACATTGTCCCTTGTCTTGTCACTACAGGACCTGCTAACTTGTCTCCCTCCAGCTTGAGACTCTATCACAAAATTTCATCTTGTGAAATAATTTTGCTGAAAGCAAGGTGGGGCTTTTCTGAATACGGCTCATTGCTTCTGTTTTAAGCAGAAGAAATTGCCACAAAGGTTTTGGATTCAATACTCTGATTACCTTACATATACCTCCTCAAAATGTCTGTTGCACACCATAAGAAAGACTTCAGATAATAATTTGGAAGACTGTGAGGAAAATGTAAAGTCATGAATCGTCTTGGATTTTAGGGGTTTTTGGGAGCCTACAAAAGCATAAGCCTCCTGGATGCCCAGTGTTACACAGTTTCATCCTTAATATGGTTCTATACCACTTGATTTTATTCCAAATTGGTCCTAATTTCAAATTATTTTTTTTTTTTTTTTTATTTT
>WYDI02002116.1:0-76136 GCA_009867235.2 Psittacus erithacus
GTATTCCATACCACAGCACATCATGCCCACTATATAAACTGGGGGCAGTTACCCAGAAGGGTTAGATCACTGCTTGGGTCATGCTGGGTATCGGTCGGCAGGTGGTGAGTAGTTGTATTCTCTTCCCTTGTTATTTCCCTTGTCATTATTATTATTGGTGGTAGCAGCAGTGATTTGTGTTATACCTTAGTTACTGGACTGTGCTTATCTCAACCCATGGGAGTTACATTCTTTCGATTCTTCTCCCCATCCCTTCAGGAGCAGGGGGAGGAATGAGGGGAGGAGGAGTGAGCAAGCAGCTGTGTGGCTGAGTTGCCGGCTGGGCTTAAACCACAACGCTCTTTTATATCATTCCTAGAAAGATACATTCCAAATTCTTCATTCTGGAATACCTCAGGCATTGACTTTTCAAAAAATTTCCTTTGTGCAACTTTGTGGGCTTACTTTTGTTCACTGTCCAGCAGAGCACTTTCAACCACATGGTCTCCAATGCATCTTCCCACTCATACATCACCAAACCAGTGCTCTGGACCTGAACTGCCACATGTAACTTCACCATCTTTTAGTGTGAGATGTCCTCAAAGAGAGCTCTTGAGCTCATTTAATCACAGCAAAAGATGGCATAGTAATATTTGGGGTAAATAGTGGATTTGCACACAAAAAGCCATTTGGGCAGATTAGGCCAGCAGCTGCTGAAAAGGCTCTTTTCAGAGAAGGAAGAGAAGAGCACCTGTGGTGCTGTAGATGTGACTGTACCATCTGGTTTACAGTGGTTTGTTTCAGATTTATTTAAGCCATATGCATGTCAAGCAATCTTCTGAGTTGTAATACTCCGGCTGCAATCCCATTTTCTCAAAAGCAAAAGAAGAAAACCAAATCCATATGCCAAAGTTGAATCCCACTTTAAATGAAGATACACAAAGAAGAATGTACAAAGACTTCAGATTTTTTGCCCAACTATAGTGATTCTTTTAAACACTTTCATAGTCGTTTTTCCCACCCCAGAAGATGAGATGTGTGCTTCTAACTCAGAGACTATGTTGTACCTAAATAACTTTGGTTGTTTTTTTTTTTTTTTTTTTAATTAACACAGTCTATCAAGTATTCAAACTCAGCAGTAAAACCAGAGAAATACTATAACCTCTCTAAGATCTCTGATCAAGTAAATCCTGAAATCATTATGCTAACATAACATATCATTTCTTTTAAAACAAACTGCTTCAAAGCAATTTACATGCAACGTATCTTGATAATCACATATGCCTCAGCTTTTAAACTAATTTTCAAAGTTTAATGACTTAATCCCAATGACAGTAAACAGTAGAACTTGTCTAATTTGAAATTATGCCTGAAATAATGTAATTTTTGTGTTTCATAAACCAATGAAATAGGAAAAAAAAAGGCAACAACCGCCCCAAATAAATCTAACCTTTCACACAACCCTCCACCCTCCCCCACCCTAAATCAGCTCCATTTTATGTATATTCAGTTAATTATTCTTTTTTATTCTGAATTACATGAGTAATTATAATGCATTATGCCTTGTGGAAATAGGAGAAAGACCTCGCCAAAGCCTTGCTACTACTGAATCCTTCCTAAGAACAGGATGGAAATGGTACATTTGTATTTATCCTATTAACTGGTTAGCACATAGAAGTTTATCAGGAAAAAACCTCCAACCTAGAATCCTGCAAATATCTGAAATTCATACCAATAGAATAGAATAACCTATTCCCACAGAAAACCTAAAAAACCTAGATACGCTGCTGCTTTTTTATCTGAGGATAAAGCCCTCAGATAACCTGGCATTAATAAGCCTGATAGAGTGTTTCAGCTCTTAAAAAACGCAGACAGTACTGCATTGCAGCTATTTTATTACTCACCATATATGGTTCCCAGTTGAATATCTCATTTACCCTAAAAGGAGTGCTAAATTTTTAATTATATAAATTGAAACATCACATATAATATCTATATCATAAGCTGTTAAGGATGTATCACAGTTTTGTGTGGCTAAACCCATTGTTCATTCTGAAAAAATAAATCTTTTGAAGATGGCAAACCTGCTTGTAAATTTAATTACTTGTAATTTTATTTTCCTCTATGGTTTAACCTCCCCCTGTGTCTGACCAGTGGTATCATAAATCTATACTGCCATTCTCTACTTTGTAAAATACTGAGTACCGGGAATGAGTAATGTGTCCTGATTTTTTAAAGGAAAAGGCAGAAATATTGAGTCGAACTAAGTATTGAGTACCTATCAGTTTATTTACAGCAGTTCATAAAAATAGCTCAGCAGGTGGCTATTCCACGATCAGCATCCTTAATAATTATTTAAATATATCTGACATGAATAAAGTAAGCCTTTCTTAGTACATCTCTCTTACTGCAAAACAATAGTTTTAACACTAGCTAACTATATTCTGCATAAAATCCCTGATGCCCATACAAGGTGTCAAGGTACCATAGATAATGAGACTACAGGGCATTCAAAGAAATAAACATACATTTTTTTCGAATTATTTGACTGAAAAAACTAATACATTCACTTGGACATGAGGATTTTCACTTGGAATGCAAAGGTGCTGAAAACCCCATATACATATTTTAGATTAGGATAGGACAGTTAAACTGAAAAGAACCTACAATGATTGTGTAATCCAATAAGGTGATTTTGGTGGAACAAGTAGCAGCTTCTTTTTATAGAATCATAGAATCAGAATAGTTAGGGTTGGAAAGGACCTTCAGATCATCTAGTTCCAATCCCCCTGACACGGGCAGGGGCAGCTCACACTAAACCACATCACTCAAAGCTCTGTCCAACCTGGCCTTGAACACCACCAGGGATGGAGCATTCACAACTTCCCTGGAAAACTCATTCCAGTCCCTCACAACCCTTATAGCGAAGAGCTTCCTCCTCATATTTAATCTAAACTTCCCCTGTTTAAGTTTTAGCCCATTACCCCTTGTCCTATCACTACAGTCCCTAATAAAGAGTCCCTCCCGACCATGCTTGTAGGCCTCCTTCAGACACTGGAAGGCTGCTATGAGGTCTCCACGCAGCCTTCTCTTCTCCAGGCTGAACAGGCCCAACTTTCTCAGCCTGTCTTCATACGGGAGGTGCTCCAGTCCCCTGATCATCCTCGTGGCCTTCCTCTGGACTTGTTCCAACAATTCCATGTCCTTTTTATGTTGAGGACACCAGAACTGTACACGAGACTCCAAGTGAGGTCACATGAGACCTTCTAAACATACATATCAATTAGATATTTATCCCTAAATGACGCAACTAATTCATTTATGAATATTAAACAGTCCTCTCCTTTTTAGATGTTTTCATTATGATTTGCTTTTTCATCAATACTATTCAGAGCTCCTACAACGTATCTGCACACCTTAAAAAGTACAGAAATTTAGATGGCAGCGAGAATCATAGAAGCACAGAATGATTCATAGAAATCATAGAAGACAGACACTACTTGTTCACCCGGGAGGTGTGAGAGCCTGTGAAATGTGCTCCACCACAGGCTACTCACTGGATTCTAGACTTCATTAAGATGTCTATGAGGTCTTGCATGGCCTGAGACACCTCTCCAGCCACAGTCAACTTAAAGAGGCATGCCATCTAAAACTTCAAGCCTATTCCAGAACAAGAGCTAGGTTTGCAAAAGCTATTATTTATTTCCCTGGCTTTGACGTTACAGAACAGGATGGAATAACAGGTTGTTACAGAAAATTAAGTACTCCTTCTCACTGGGAGGCGCTGAAAACCCCAGCCTTAAAACCTGAGCTCCTGGAACGTGAAAACATGCTACAACATGACAGTGTAAGAGAAGAGAGCCAAAGCCCCAGGTTTCAACTGTGTCTTGATATGTCTTAAGAGAAGGATGGAAAGAGATTATTTCATGTTATCATTAATGCTGGCAGCTGCATCTGTTTGCAAAAGCTGTTGTACCAGTGGGCTTTCCAATACAAAGAAGACAGACTGAAATGGCAAAAAGGTAGGGGTTTTGCTGGATCTCCTAAAATGATGTTTTTCCACTTTCTAAGTTTGAATAATAAATACGTATTTCTACTCTGTATTAGGTGGTTTGCATTACCATGGAAAACTTTTGATGTGATTTTTTTTTACTGCTTGTGAACACTTATCATCACCCAACCATTCTCCCAAACTAGTAAGTTCCAATATGATGAAGAATTTAATCTAAGACCTTTTCTGAATGTTACATTGGCACACTTTGGCAACCACTAGTTTTATTGTATTAGGATAAGGTATGTAAGCATGAAAACTGCTTTCAGAAGTACGCAACAACAATCAAAACAAAGTACAAAGCCTTCAAGAATACAGATGCTACTGAACTATTACATTATGGTGTAAATCCAGGGAGAGTATGCTGGAGAGAGAGTTCCTCTAAAATTAATAGCTCAGGTGAATGGGAACTATTGAAGCATTTGGAATTCCATTATGGCACAAATATATTATAGCATGAGCTTACTAAACAAACATAAATGTTTTAATCTATATAACACAACAGGCTTTTATTCCATGTTCAGCAAATATATCAATATGTACAAATGAGAAAGTACTTTTACCATCAGTCAAATGAGGCTTATCCAGCTAATTGTTACAATATGTTTGGGTTTACAGACTTGCCATATAACAAGGTACAGTACTGCATTACTTATTTATGAAGATAATCTTATACCCAAATGGCTTCTCAGGTCCTTTTAGCACAGCACAGCATTTTGGCAGGTCTGTGGATCAACTATGACAGAATAAGGAAATGTTTAAAAAAAAAAATAATTAACAATTCAATTTAAATCCTGAAAAGTTTCAGTTTTGAAAAACAGAAACAACGCTCCCAAGAAAAAATTCAAATAAAACCAACCCTGACAACCCAAGCTGAAGACCTCTGCTGTACCATTATTCTCTGACTATTAAACAAACAATTTAGCTTCTTATTAATTTCAGAATTAGTTTTTGTTGTGGTGGGTTTTACTTTTTTTTCTGTTTTTTAGTAAAACATCCAATGCAGCTATTCCTCTTGATAATGCAGATGCAAAAAGAGTCAAATACTACCAGCAGTAGCCAATGTTTCTAAGCACATATTTATGTACTTCTGAAGATCAAATATACAAGTTATAAATTCTAGCATTAGCTCTGTAAATCAGTATTGCTGGTTATATCCTGATTCTACCAGCTACCCGTAAAAGGAATAAAATTTCATGTCTGAGAAAGGCACTATTAACCTACTTTTCAGATGAAGAAACCAAAGTAGTATGTATCAGTACCATGCTGAGGAGCACAAGCAGATGACAGAAATTTAGATCACAGAACTGCAGGTTCTTCCTGCATCATTAATTTTCACTTGCTCTGTTGACTCCCAAGAGATTCAAGTGCTGTACACAGTAGACGCATAATCTATTCTCATGCTAAAGCAAGATCACTCCCTATGCCATGGTGTGCTACGTGGTCCAAGTGAATAGTCATTCACAACATAAGGCAATCACTACATTATGGACAGAATTGTGTGAGTCACAGCAATTCCTATGGTAAGGAATGAATTTTCCTCTTCTCTAAGAATATTCAGACTGAATTTCCCTTCCCACTTTCATCCCTCACTTTTTAAATTATACCACTTTTAATGATATCACTGAAGATTTTTTTCATTCTTAATGCTTCATGTTTTTAAAATGCTATCCATTTATAAATCTGTAATTGAATCAAAATTCACTTATACATTTTGGTATATTATTATTTACATTATTTCAGCAGCACATATTTTTATCCATTTTAGCTATTCATTTATTAAAGCGGAGATGGAGATCATTCCTACATACAGTATAGAACATAAACAGCAAAAGAGAAAAACTACCACACTATATAACAGAAGTACTGGTAGCCTGGTAACCTTCAGAGTATCAACTTTAACATTTCATATGTAACATCAAAAATTTAAATGGTGACAATTAATCTCTTTTTTTTTAGAGAAACAGCCAGACTCCTCACATCCGTTATAATATGATGTCGACTTGTTTATAATTTCGTGTATCAGTAATTGGTAATTTCTGCTGAATGACAATAGCATACAGTGCAAGCACTAGGTCTTCTTACTTTTTAAAATCATTACATTTTGGGTTTGGAATAAATCAAACCCTCCAGTTTCAGTCTTGGCATAAAAGTTAACCTATAGGCTGCAAAATCAATTCTACTCTACAATGTCTCCAAAAGTGCACTTAAATCAACCTGTATACTCTGCTACCATTTGAAAATAACTTCTTAAGATGACTCACCATTTATTCTTTATTGTGCCAGAGTGTCATAGCGTAGCAAATGCTAATTGTGAAACAAAATAGGAGTATTAGGACCACACATGTATTTTAATGGAGTCTCAGAAATCATTTTTGAAAAGGAAAGCAGCCTTTATTAGTCTGTTCCACTAAATTAGTATGTAATTCCCTTTTGCTTAGGACTACCAGAAAAAAAAAAAAAAAGAAGAAATAATTACACGCTGTAGCTCCTAAAGAGGAAAGGAGAACCCACAATTTCAAAGAGAGAGAATTGCAATACTACTTCAAATCTGACTTCATTGTAACCCTTTTGTTAGAAGAAGATCCTTGAAAGAAAAACTTGAAGTTCTGAAGATCACCCCACTCCCCCCACAAAGAAAAACTTACTAAGTCTTCATCCTTAAGGTGTCTCAAACTTGTCGAGCTGCAGGAAGGTACCAAATGACATTTACTGACTGCTGCTTGTCACTCATTTCTAATAGCAGTATCATTCCCCTAACAATGCTTGAAGATATCAGCACAGATGTGAAGTGCATGGGTATCATAGACCTACAACACAGCTTGGAGTCTGCAGAGTGAGAGATAACTTTTGACCATATGTATATCTTGTATTTAATGTTTCAAAAATCATAATGTAGTCCAGCTAATAACTTGTAAAGCATTTATGGGTTTCATTCATGCATTTTCCCTTCCTTTTTATTTAACCATGTTGGTATTGAAGGCAAAACAGAAAACAGCTTTAACCTTTCTGTGTTATTATTTCATACAAGGCCACAAAAGACCATTTTTTTGTAAGGAAAGAGTGAAGGTTCTGCTATTTTAATTCCACCGGATTCCAGCTAGGCTATATGGTGATTAATTTTTAATCAATTATTACACTTGATAGCCTTGACTACAAGTTAAGAACTTAAAAAGGATAAAGCAAGATGCTGCCAGGTAACTTTCACGTCTTCTGGTATGTTACACATTCAACATATGCATGGCTGAAACATCCATTTGGCTTGGTTGGGGCATCCGCTCACATTAAGAATAGATGAGATGGCATACTTAACTTTCCAAACGACCTCTTCAACAGTGTCCGAAAAATCTATAGCTGCTTTTCTCTCTAACAAAACTTCACTTTTAGCAGGAGTTTGCAGCTGTCAACGTAACTTTAATATTTAATATTGTCTCACCTGCTTTGGCATTGAAGCCATAAGCACTTTTAGGAACTGACTAAAAGGTTGTCTGGTATGTTGTCTAGTTTTACTCCACAGTCTATAACCCTGTATATTCTCTTCTTAAATATCACTCAGCAAATCGTGGCAATTTCTCTCTTTGTTCAAAACAGAGTCGAGTGAGTTCCTGATCCAGCCCCATTATGCATACCTGCTGTTCCAATACAGGCAAGTAATAATTACACCCCCGGTAGCAGACATTTTTCATCAAGTATACCTCCAAACTGTAAGTCCAATAACAAGCCAAGTACTCCAAGTGTTTCCTAACAGTAAAACTAAGCTTGAACAGTTTGTCAAGGGACAGGCAAGATTTGGAGAGCAAACTAGAAATGATCTTGCAGATCATTAAAGCTGAATGGCACTGTGCTCAGTCTTCCTTCACTTGAGTCGAATGATGCAATTTGGGGATCGTCTCTTGAGACAGGCTGATTGCTTAACAAGACAGATTTATTGTACAGTCTTAGCTTTGTACAATATGTGTGCAGTCACATAATGTATGTGAAGCATTGATGCTTCAGGCTTTGAGGTTCTTGCCTCTCAGTGCCAAAAAGTACACTAAGAATGGCAAAAGAAACCAAAGCAGATTATAAAAGGATTACCATGGGCGATTAAAAAAATTGACAACAGCTAAGCTACCATCATGATTACTGATTATCAATATGACCAATATTGTATCGTTTTCCTGGGCTTCACCCATCTGCTTACACCCATCTGTCATTTCTTGCACAGTAATATTTTTCACAGGATCACTTTGTTTTGTTTTATTGGGCGCTGGTTGGTTGGGTGTTTTTTACTCTGTAGAGTGCTCTCTGGCCCAAAGAACTGGGACTTTAAGCTGTTGCATGAGTAAACTAATCATGGAAAGGATGATAAAAACGTGTATTCATATCCTACTCCACTGATAATAAGGTACAAAACAGAAAGAACAAGTTGAATTATTTAAATAACTGGATAGTTTTTCAGACCAGATTTTTTGTTTATTCTATTTATTGGATATTGTTTACGTGCTGATTAATGAAAGTCAATTTAAAGCTCTTAGAAGAAGAAGGAAAAGAAATTGTTGGGGAACTTCAGGGCAAATACTGATATGAATATTCAAGTATTCTGGAAGTAAAACTTCCTACTGACAATGATTAAATGACTTTAATAGTCTAGCTGAGCATCCCAGAAATCCTAGGTCTCAAGATTCTGTTCAAGGGCTCCAAGCTTCCTTTTCTTCTTAAGCCTGCCTTCCCTTTATGTAGCTGCTCCAGCTACTTCCCCCAAATTCCTTTCATCACAACCTCTCTCTTCTCAGTGCCATGCAAAGAATCAGAATTTCAAGAAACGGTTTCCTATTCTAAACGAGCTGAGAATACAGCAGAGGCAATACAACTGCTCTGTACAGCAAGAACAGTGTACCCTAGCTGAACACAGGGGCCATTTAGAACAGGAAACCCTTGTAAAAATTGCAAAAATGCACATAAGCAACAAAAGGAAAACTGGACAATTCCAAAATGAGCTGACAAAACCAATTTCTTCACCAACAGCAAAATAAAAAGAACAACCTAGGATAAAGAACTGGATCAAAGTGCTCCAAGTGCAAGACTGTGCAAAACTTCATTGCACATTGCAACTTTGGCTGGATGCTATTGCCACAACAGCAGTATGTAAATTACATTTAAATGTTCTAGGAAAATTCAACTATAAAATAATCCATGCAAAGCTGAATTTAGTATTATTTAAAGAAAAGCTTAAATTGTATTTCTACTTCTACCACATCTATCCCTTTTTTCCTCTCAAAGTTACAAAAAAGTTCAGCTGCTTGCGTGAGTGATAATTTTCATGTAGACATGTTTTTGAGGCCCAAGTCTACAGAGCTCAGATTTTCTGTTCCAGGACTGTACTTTTCCACTGACACCACCAAAAAATGGCCTCTCTTAACTGCATTTTAAAAATTCATCTCCACTCCTTCCTTCAGACTTTTCCCTCTATCAGTAGGTTTTCAAGTCTTTTCTCCAAATTGCTTCCATGCGAAATTCTTTCCCTTCAACCATTTTCCAGACTGTTCTAAGTAGCTGATGGAGTTTTTGTGCAAGTAAATATCCAGAAAATCCTACTGTGAAGCCCTAGTAACTAGGAAAAAAGTGATTATGTGTGGTGGAGGGGGGTGTCTTTTTGTTGTATGAGGCATTTTTTTAATTTGGGGAGGCAGGTGTGTGTTTTGTTTTGCAATTTTGGGGCACAAAGAGAGTTGGATGGAACGGATATTAGTTAAGCAATTTCAATCAAATGAGAGCAGCATACCTAGGGTGAATAAGGGTGACACTGATGTCTCCATTCACAAGCTATTATACACTTGTGATGAGTAAACAGAAGACAGAGAGGTCAAGGTAACCTCTTGTGTTACCCAGACTGAGGACAGTTATGGTAATGAGAAGAAAGAGCTATTAAATTTATTTAAAAAACACAAAACAAAACAGCAAGCTTCCTTATTGCTTGAGGACTAATTCTGAAATGTACCACAAAACATTTAATGATAATTGCATTTTGGTTAAAGGGTAAATATAAAAAACCAATGAACAAAACATTGGTATTTAAGAAATAAGCCTAAATATAACATCACATGACATTTCACTCATACGAAAAATAGTTATTAAAGGGAACAACATCTCAGCATTACATAGCCAGGCTTTCTACTAAAGCAGTCTGTGTAAATCCATTCATACTTGTAAGGATTTCAGTAAGAGTTTCACCAGCACAAAAATCCTAGGACAATGTATCTTGGAAGAGCAAGCTCATGAATCTGTACTCACTCTTTTAGCTGAGTAAGAACATATCACCTCTGAGAACAGGACCAGCTCAGAGCTCTGAGGTGATTGAATTTAAACAATATTTACACAGAGAGCTGAGAAGGTGTGAGGATTTGCTTCTCCACAGGCTCTATTGCACTTGCTATCTATTGCCATATGGCTAATTCCTTCTCATGCTTATTCTTCTGTTGCAGTTCATATTACAGTATACTGTTTTACAGACTTTCAGCTTCAAACATCTGTAGCAAAGGTCCCAGAAATTGATTTAGAGGCTGAAATACAAGCATATCCAATCCTGCTTCTACACAAGGCTATATATCTTTGTTGGAAGACTGACACAAGGTCCCCATATGCACTGGTGATAACACAAGCTTGCCAGGCACAGATGTACTTACAGCTCCAGAGAGATGCAATCGAATAATGGATAAGAATAACCCAATCACACAAGCATTTGTATTTGTAAACCCTACCTAGTGCTACAGATAATACAGGCAAAGACTGCATTTCACTGCCACATTTCTTCAAGGATATAAAGATGTTCCTAAGGTATGACAAGCATATGATGAAACTTAATGGTATATAAGATGAAGAGACTACTTTCTGAAGCACAGCTTAATAGTTGGAAGTTTTAAAACTTAATTGCTTTTCTGGCAATCTCAAAGAAAATGAAATTAAATTAGATACTGGAACTTTTTCATTAGAAGGCTCTGGCAAAATAAAGTTAATAGACAGAAAGCTTTCTGCAATTAAAAGTGACAGGTGCGTTGCTTTCTCTAAGCTTTTAAATCACATCTGTCAAAAAGTCTACTAAAATGCATTTTTTAAGCCCCTTCCAAACTACTCAACTTTTACAAATCAAAATATTGTAGAACTATTGAAGATACATCACTTAAGAAAGTCACTGTTTTATGGCAGTAAAGAACTAAAATTTCTATAGAGTTATACATCTATTTAGGGCAATGTATTAAATCACTGAGCAACTCTGTATCCCATTCCCATTCACTTCATGTGTCAGTATGACTTCCTGCTTTAATTTCAACCAGTGCATGAGAAATACACAACTTGATTCCTCTAATTTAAAACAAAGATACCTATAGTAAATCCAGATCAGTCACAACTTTGAATTATCTATTCTACATGTGCATGGTGACTTGGAAGAGAAATGGACAAGGTTAAGTAGTTTCTTTATACACCTACTATTTACTAAAGAAACTTTCAAAACAGGAATCCAAAACTCCTTAATTTCCAGGATTTTTTTGGTTTAGTATTAACATTATTTTGTTGGGGTTTTTTTCAAGTAATCAATAACCCTAATTTTGACAGGTTGGGAAAGAGATATATTTAAGGCAATGCTCCTCATCCCCACTAATTCTGAAAACAAAAGCATTACTTGTCAAAGCTCTTAAGTATCAACTAACTGAAAATCTATTATGCTCTTGTAAAATGGATTGTGACAATATGAAGCATGTAAAAGTTATGATACAGAACCTTCGGAGATGTAGGAACGGAAATTACGCTAATTCAGCTCAACATAGCTCTTATTAAACCACAAACATACAAATAACCTCATCGCAATTCAGGAAGGTACTGAAGCATGTGCAATTTAAAGTACAAGCGGTGTTCCTCAGGGGTTGGTGTTGGGACCAGTGCTGTTCAACATCTTTCTTGGCAACATGGACACTGGGACTGAGTGCACCCTCAGCAAGTTTGCTGATGACACCAAGCTGTGTGGTGTGGTTGACATGCTGGAGGGAAGGAATGCCATCCAGAGAGACCTTGGCAGGCTTCAGAGGTAGTCAAGTGTGAACCTCATTAAGTTCAACAAGGCCAAATTCATGGCCCTGCACCTGGGTCAGGGCAATCCCAAGCACAAACACAGGCTGGGTAGAAAACGGATTGAGAGCAGCCCTGAGGAGAAGGATTTGGGGGTGCTGAGAGTTGAGCTTGTTCAGTCTGGAGAAGAGAAGGCTTCAAGGAAATTTCAGAGCAGCTTCCAGTACCTAAATGAGGCCTACAAGAAAGCTGGGGAGGGACTTCTCATAAGGGTATGTAGTGATAGGACAAGGGGGAATGGCTTTCAGTTGAAAGAAGGTAGATTTACATCAGACACATACAAGGAAGAAGTTCTTCACTATGCGGGTGGTGAGACACTGGCACAGGTTGTCCAGAGAAGTTGTGGATGCCCCACCCCTGAAAATGTTCAAGGCCAAATTGGATGGGGCTTTGAGCAACATCGTCTAGTGGAAGGTATCCCTGCCCATAGCAGAGGGTTGGAAATAGGTTATTTTTAAGGTCTGCTCCAACCCAAACCATTCTATTGTTCTATGACTCTATGATTTTGTGTCAGGTCTGCACTCCTGCAGAATAACATAGGTACTATGTTACCAAGGGCAGCATGGTAGGTGGCAGGTATTCTGGGAAGAATCAGAAATAGTTAAAATATACTCTGGAAGAGCTACAGTAAATGCAGATAAGGATTCATCTCTGACTTACAACTGAGCAAGCTGGAAGTTGGACTGCAGTGGCACTAAATGCTTCAGATATGCAAACTAAAAATACACTAAATACACTAAAGGAACCAAGGCGCCATGAAGATATGACTCCTACAAATGTTTGCTCCAAACAAGGATAAAAAAAAAATCAAATATTTTCCCTTAGTGTCAATTTTAAATAGACCTTGGGTGAGAATGAAAGGTCTGCAATCTGTGAAAACGAAAAGATCAAATTCAGCATTCAGGAGGGATACAGAATATCTAATTAAGCCATGGATCTGCAGAGTAATTTTTTATTTTTATTTTCAGTTTCTTCTTCCACATATCCTCTGCCCCCTGTTAACCATCTTCCCATCCACATGTATAAATAGTACAAGTAAGCCAAATTTTCCTCACTGATATCACATATTACACAAATATCTGATGGGAAAATATGTCTACAAATGTTCTGATGAATGCTATTAGTCAAGCAGTTTAACCAAACATAAATAATCATATAAAAATGTAGATTTGAATAGAGATACCAGATAGCCCTATTCAAAATAGAACCTAAAATCCTGATACCCCAGGGAAAAGGACTTACCAGATTCAAAGCCAGCATTCAAAACTGCATTGCCATACAAAATAAACCCTAATTTTGTGTGTCAGTCATATTGATTTTATTCAGGTGTTCAGTCTATGCTTAAAAATAAATGCTCTGATGAACTTTAAAGTATGTATTTCAGTCTCCCAAATTTCTGTTTTAATTTTTGTTTTCGTTTAACCTAGCTGAAATATCATTATAGATATATATTATTTGTAATACTGATTAACACCTCTTTTCACATGGAACAGGGAGTCTTATAGACTTCTGTGTGCCTGAGGGGTTTTCTTGTTTTGTTGTTTAATTAGGGCCACACTTCATTTCCAGTGGGAAATTACCTTCCACATATTTAAACATATGCATGGAACAATGCCTGACCTGAAGAACCAGCAAATATCTCGCCGTGTCTGTTTTCCACAGTATTTTCAATATTCATGATTCCCTTTCCCATACATACAATAATAAGCAACACAAAATAGAGATTCCCAGCTGAGGCAGAGAAGACATCCTAGCTTGAAGTTGAACAGGGAGTTGAAGAAAAAACATTTCAGTAACAAAGGGAAACTGACAGATTTTTTAAAAAATAAAACTATGATAAAACTGGGGTAAATGTGCTTAATGATGAAAATCACAACAGCTGCGATTACAGTATAAGGATTTCAGGTATGTACATGTCTAATAGTGAATGTCTTTTTCTTCTTTACATTTATGAGCAGATAAAGATTGTCATAATAAATCCCTATGCTGAAATAAAAGTGAGCCTAATCTTAAGATTAGGAATCTAATCTCCATCAGAAATAAGATACAGGTATTTAAAATTAATAGGAGGTCAATTTGCTACAGGCAACATGATGTTCTGCATTGTACATAATACATACTTCTGCACTGAAGCTCAAGTATTTAAAACTTACAAGCTCACACAAAAAGCAAAAGATTGAAAGAAGAGTTTCATGAAAAGAAACAGAAAATGTCAGCAACCATCTTTGATTTCAAGTTGAATTTTGGTCATACGAGTCCTTGGTATTTTTGCTTTGCTTTCCTAACTAGTTCCCGTATGGATTAACCTCTTCTCACCTCTGGTTGTATATACACTGCAAGATGGAGCTGCCGGACAGTTCATTAGAGCAGAGTCTGCTGCTTCTTCTGCAAACACTTCTTAGGCACCTCTAAGTTACCATACACAGGCAAGGCCAGTTCAACATGTCTCCTAACAACTTCTGGCAGCTTTGATCAGGCTGGTGGCTCATACAAGTTTCACAGGCCAAAAAAATAAAAGAAAGGGGGAAAAGAGGGAGCAGTAACTTTGAAGTATTTCCTGCTGCAGCTTTGGAAACCAAGTACCATCACTTAGTAATTCAAGCACCATATGGTATCACTGAATGGGGACAGTGGGATTTGGGTTTAGAGGTTTTTTCTGTGTGGCACATTTTAGAATGGAAAAGATATATTTAAATGGAATGCTTCAACCCACTGCTAGAAAGTTTATATTTTAAATAACTCGCTAAATAGAGGTTAAAATATAACATTAAACATTAAATAGATGATCTTAAGATCCTTTCCAACCTTAACTATTCTATGATTCTATGCTTCCTGATTCAATACTTCTGTTGCCCATCTCATTCTGACCATGTGATCCAGCCCAAGCTTTACAAGAAGCTTTGCAGCCTCAGCTTTGTAAAGTGCTTGAGGCTGCGTGCTTCAATTTTCCAGCATTGCTCTGTGTGGCATGGTGGCAAAGAATGTGAAACTGCATTTAAGCACTTGAAACAGACCCCTTGGTGTCCAGCAACACTTCCCACTTTTCAGCTCAGTCTCATTTCTTGACACCTTTGGTGGTCAAGCCAAAAAAGTCAACAGTCTGCAGTAATGAATGAATACTCCAGGACCCTTTCATAATGGTACAGCTGATTGAGGTCCTGTTTGAGAGGCCTTACCTCATTTCCCACACATTTTCTGACCCATTTTGTCTGCCTTTTCTCAGAGTGGTTTTGCCTGTTACATTGTGGGCTAAGCAGTAAACTAATTATCTTGTTCAAATCCCTTTGCAACACCTCTAATCCTATTAGGTATAAGAATGTGTGAATACTGATTGCACAACTTTAAAAAGGGAGAAACAGAAAAAAGGAGACAGAGACAGAGGGAAAAAGCCAAAAGGCAGGATATAGAAGGATCTGCTAGCCACTTCAGCCTTTTGAGACTTGTCAGGACACTCAAGACTCCCATCCATCACAAGATGGGACACTAAATACGACAATTGTAAGATCCCTATTTCCATTTTTTTGTCTGTCTCATCTGCCCCAGAGCTGCCACTATTAACCAAAGCAGCTCTGAGCCCTTTGCTCAAAGAAGAACTTGCTGACCCTTGGCTCCAGTTAAAAGTTACGTTTTCTCTCTTTCCCCTTTCATAATGAACATTTTAATGAAGGGGATGACAATATTACAATGTGCCAAAGAAGCCATATGAAGTACAGGAAATGAATGAATGTTAGTGTAGGCATCTAGGCCCTACAAGTCCTATTTCTTTCCTTCAAAGAAGCTTCACAAGTCTTATTAAAGAGCCCTCTCGCCCTCTCCCTCAGCTGAAGATCCTGCAGCAGTTGCCTCCTGCTGTCCACTACCGAGTGAACTTTAATCACTTTTCCTATTTTGTTCACACTGGGGAAGGAGCCAGGCTTCAGTGAAAAGCCTGCAGTCACAGTCGATGTTAAAGAGCATGAAATTTATCTGACTTCCATAAAAGATGAGCTCTGCCCTTCCATTCCTGCTTTTGCTAAGCTGGCTGCTCCGGGGACAGCCATTCTCTCCTCCAAAAACAAATATTTGCTTTTAGTGTGGATGGATGGTGCTGCCTAGGAGCGCCTTTTCCTTTGCTTTTTAAACTGTAAACTTAGTTGTTTCTACCCACAAAGACGACTTGTGGTCTTGGGAAAGAAATTTAACTTTATCATTTAGACATGCTGTTTTGCAAATGAAGGTTTTAAAAAATGCAAACAGTTCCTATTTTACATGAGTAATAAGCTCTGGCTAATTGGTTACCATAGAAGCAAATTCACCAGAATTCACAGAGAGCAAGAGAAAGGTTTACCTTCTTTCCCCCTCCTTCCCTGCAGAAATGTCTTTTTCAAATGTCTTTGTCTAACTCTTAGGATAAAATACAAAGTTTGTTTTCTCACATACTATACTTAGTGGTTTGAGACACCATTTACCTGATGAAGATTAAAATAAACTGTATTATTACATGCATTCCATTATTAGGTTTAAAAAATATTAACATTTGGAATTGGCTCTACACTCTTTGGAAATCTTATTTCCATTATTTGTACAAAGCTTCTTTACCTTACACTGGTAAATAAGTAACACATTTCTGTAGAAGTTGGAAGGATAAGTCTTACAATGTGTATCTTTTTTAAGGGTCAATGCATTATAAATAAACATTTTCAAAACAACTGACTGTGTGACTTTAGAAGTATGTGGTTTAGAAGTGGTACCACTTCCGTGTCATTTCATTATTTACGTATTTCAAATACAGCAAAGAAATGGAATCCAAAGCACCCAAAAACAACTCCGGAAGCAATTTATTCCTAAAATATCTCATGTGTATCAAAAACTGAAAAGCAGCAACAAAATTGTATGAATGGGCTTGATAATAAGAAGATTGTGTTAAAAAGGAATGAAAAGTGGTCCTGATCCACTGCCCATCCGCTCTGCATGCCATAACCCCATCTAATCCCCAATTGATACTGACAACTGCAATGACATGGGCTAAATTGGAGTCCTAAGTGGGAGTAATGACAGACTGCCACTTCAGTATATCAGCAATTTCCAGATTAAAATTAATACCTCACAAATGCTCTTCTGTAAAGCAGAGACTTATCAGAGGAAGATAAGTGATTCTTTAATGGTAATGCCTCCAAAAAAATGTGCCACAGAGGCAGAGATCAGCACCCAGTGCCCAGGAGAGGTTAGCCGTCCATCAGCAGGAAGAAGAGGAGCCGGTGAAAACTGCTCCTGCTGTACTTTTAGTTGTGACCACCTAGGGGCACTCAGCGTCCTAGAAATGTATCACAAATCTCAGATTTTAATCGAGCGCCAAATTCTGGTGTAAAGCACAAAACATATCTGTCAAGCACCCTGCCTTATATTATAATTGAACTACAACTATGAGTATTGTTTATTGATACTTTATTACTGGCAGATAACCAATCAGCCAGCATTGTTCCTTCTAAATGCTTCTAAAGATCTTTTTCTGATAAAGGCTTTAATATACCATGAAGGTTTTCAACCAATAGGCAAAAACACACAGACCACATCTTTTGAGAAAGTGATTTCATATTTAATTCTGGACTTCTTCCAAACTGCAAAGCAACTACAAACTGCATAAAAACCTATCTGGAGGGAATTCTCTTAATTATAATTCACTACAGCTTTAAAAAGAACACAGCAAAAAATGGAAATGAACATAAAACTGAGAAAGCAGCAGAAGGTCAGAATTGCCATTTTTATTTCTTCACATACATTTTTCCCTTTCTACTTCATGGTTTAAATACATAAAATATAAACATAAACAGATCTTTATTCCTATGTTTTGGGATTCTCTGAACTCTTTTTCAAAAAAAGTACCTGCTATAATTAGCCTTCCAAATTTTCCTCAAAAAAACTTTAAATATGTTCATTGAAGAAAATAGCAAAATCACGTTTTAGATTAAAGCAAATGGTTCATTTAGGCTAAACTGCAGCAGCCTACTCGTCAATCCTATCTGATATTTTATGCTGAAGTTTTATAGCATGAAAATTCTGACTTTCTGCCACATTTTTTCTGTTCAAACAGGGTTCACTTAACAAGCAGAATGCAGACCTGCTGCTTTCCCTTGTGGCCAACTTCACTTGTTCAAAGTCTTTGAGAACCTTGGAATACAGCAATAGCTCTTAAAGGAACTTTGGCCTGCAGCTGTTATTAACTAGCTTTGGACATATGGACCTCCGTTGACAAGCGCCTCATGTAGAGAGGTTAAAAAATTGCTACCATATGCTTTCAGCTTTTTTAACCTACAATGTAAAGGCTAAAAAAAAAAAAAAAGCAAACCCCTTTAAAACTACAAATCAATTTACACATAAACCAACACTTCTTTCTATCTTAGACTGCATTAGATATATGAAACATGTATTTCATTTTTACAGTGGTGCTGTAGTGTTCCAAAGACAGGAGCTGATTTCAATGAAAGGAACAACATAGGTATAAATATCTCAGCAGGCTAACAGGCTTTATTACTGGACACAAATTAAAAGCCACCACACTCTTAAAACCAGCATTAAATGACAATAAAAATCTGTCCCATGCAAATGTTTCTATTGCACAGAAAAGCATTCTCTCCTTAATGAAAGCTAAAGCTGGCACTGCTTATTACACCTTTCCTTTGGCCTTATGTGCATACACATTATGTTAGTTTTCAATTATGTGACCTTGTTCAGACCTGAAGGAAGATCTGTATGCCTCTTCCTGACCCTTTTTTCCAGATAGATCAGCTAGTTTACTTACAGGTATTCTCTCTCTGCATAAGTACAGCCTTATCATGCAAGTAGTACTTCCCAGAGAACCTTACTCACTCACCAAAGTACTTGTACCAGTTCGTGTACCATGCGTGCTGATAAAGGTTAAAAATTCCAATTTTTAACCTTTTTGAAGTGTGGAATGAAAATACACCAAAAAAAACTCAAACAAAACCAAAAAACCCCAACCAAACAAAAAAGCCACAAACCTACAACAAAACAAACAAACAAAACAAACCAATAAACTCCAACTAAAACCCACAGTTATTTGCTGAACTCTTTTATTTCTCTGTTCTATAGATTCCCATACCATTCTCTAAAAACACCTTAACAGTGTACAGTGAAGAGTTCAGCAATCCTCAGTTCATCATACATCAGAGCTGAGTTCACAGATTTCAGATTTTACAGCTACTGTACAGATTTCCTTCACTACTGGAGGAATATCACTGAATATCAACAGAATTTTGGTTTTTAGGTTGGAGTTATCAGTGGGTTAAAATGCCTATCTGGACTGGTAGATGAAAAAAGTATTACCATGTAATCGATCACTTTATGCAAGACAGTTTCCTCATTCACTTTGTCACCAAATATTCTAAGCAGTAATCAACAATAAACCAGAAATTTGTTTACAAATCCAAGCTACTATTCTAAAGGATAACAAGAAATGCCCAGGAGACAATTTCTCTACTCATAATGAGCTTTACCCTTCCTGTATTTAAATCCAGGCCATTTTTCCCAAAATCCAGGGATATTCCATGTGTCAGACGTGTTATTTCTCAGATAACATAATTTGCATTAGGAATCCTATCAGAATTAGGAATACTATTGGAGTTACCAAGAGTCATATATAGAAAAATGAGCACAAACACGGCATTTTTGTCCAACCCAAGCAAACTGCAGATCTAGAAGAAATGCAGCCACTAAAGGCCACTCAAGTCTTTTTTGAGTACTTACAGAATCCCATTATTAAGTTGCTTAAGTACTATATATATTTAAGAATTCTATAATAAAGTAACTATAAACATCCATCCTGCAAAGTACATAAATACAGTATAACAATTTTATTTTAAGATGATGAAAAAAGAGATCATTGCCAAGGGACTAGTAGTAGGAGTCATGTCATGTTTCTTTATCAAGCTGAAAATCAGAAAGCTAGTCTTAAACTAGGTGTCTACAGAAAAGTGAAGGCACCTTTCGAAGAAGGGCAGCTTTGTCTCTAAGTCTATATTTGAGAATACAAGAAGTTTTGAAAGTGATATTTGATTCAGCACTTCAATTTCAGGAAGGTCAAGGTAGAAATCCACACAGACTGACCCTGGCACACAGCGTAGCCAAGGTCAAGAAAGAGGTCCTTGTTGGTCATGTAATGAACTGTTGTCTCCCAAATGCCAGGATAGTTCCCTAAGTATTTGGACATTAAGATACAGCATACTCTAATGACGCTGGCTTATCCAGGAATTTTCTGAGTAGTAGAAACAAACCAGCACTCTGTACTCTTCTAACCAAACTACAGATGTCTCCTGAACTCTACAAACTGCTCTAAAATATGACAGGACAGCCTGTATTAGCAACCCCTGAGCTCTCAAAGCCAGATGCTTTGTCAACTACTACACAATCTTACTCCCCCCCCTTCCTCTAAGACATTTAATTGAGAAATTTTAAATGACAACCAGCTTGATATATCTTTATGTTGAATACAAACAACATGACCTACCCATTTCCCAAAAAGTGGCTGGGATTATCATTTCGTAGCATTTGATACCATTTTACCCCTTAGACCTGCTCTTTAGTCACCAATAAATCCAAATTTTTCATTTAAATTTATAGCTGGATCAATGGTTACTGCTTGAACTTCCAAATCTGCTTATCACTTTGGGCTCAAGAACATTCTTTTTCTACAAGTGAATTCCACCCATGTAATAATGTAACAAGAAAGCCTTAGATAATACAATGCTACTGAGTGTCCACATCAACTTTTACCTGAAGCTAGCGAAAAGGACTTTTTGATAAAGAGAACCTGCTATATTGCAGCATTTGTCAAATCATGGAAACATTTCCTTTTGATGAAAAATTGCACTAAAATATGGAGGTGAAGTGGTGTATTTGGTTTCTTTTGTATGCCTGTTTAGCTGTAAGGCTTTTACCGCACAGACATCCCTGAAGGGAAGGATCCCCATTTTCCACTAACTGCCCGAAGACATAATGCAGGAGGTTCATGGAAGTGTTCCATCCCTATGAACCAAATATTCCCTTAAAGCCTCAGCTGAGGGAGCTCTGGGATGCTCCACTGGAGCCCTCCCTGCCTCCCCAGCCACTCTGGTATAGCCCAGGAAAGATAAGAGGAAAGCAGCAGGGGTGAGAAGCTCTGCTATCCTGAAAAAAAGTCAAACACAACAGCTCTAATTTTTTCAGTTTAGAAAAATGCTCAGGATGGACATTTCAAGAGTAATTTTAAAACCTTTAGCTTATGTGTTCTCTTTGACAAAAAAACCATCAAATTCTTTCAAAAGTACAAGATACAAGAAGATTCATGAGAGTAAATGTAGGAAAGTGAACTTTCACTTACTGGTACTTTCACGATATCCACTATATAATACTCTCTAACAACCTCTTCTTCTTATTTTGGTCCTAGGTATCATCAGGTGATTTAAAAATTAAAAACATATAATCAAGAAAGAAAAAAGATAATTTTTAATTAAAATATTAAAAGCATTTCAAACATGTGCAAGGCTACTAACATTAAATACAGAGGCACTTTTCAAACCTTTCAATAAATCTCATGTCATTTTCCAAAAACAGTAACAACCAATTATAGCAACCAATTGATTCATCTACCCTCCTATACTGATGAATGCAGGCTACGTTATCAATAAAACCAGGATGGATATTCTGATTGGCATTTCTCCCCATATATTATGAGGATTTAGCCAGTAGTATATGGTGTAAGTTATTTCTCTTTATGTTTCTCAAAACACTTCATTGGCACTGGAAGTTTACTGCTCTTGGAATAGGGACCTTTGTTTTAATAAAAGTAAAAAATACAATAAAAATAAAAGGATTCTTTCTATACTGTCTGAGGATGATTCTCTACATGACACTATTGACTGACTCACAATTACTCCGGTCTAAAAAGTTCTCGTTATTACAGTAAGTCCTTTGCAATTTCTTCATTATAAGTAATGAAAGGATTTTAATTAAGCTTGGTAAAAATAGGCCACAACTCTTTACTTAAAATACAAAGCATTTTGTCACTGGTAATAAGAGTGGGAGAGGCACAGAAGGCAAAACAACATCTTGACTATTTTAGTATTTTGGTATTTCAACTAAACGTAGGTTTTAACTCTATAATGGAAGTTTCAATGACAAAAGTATTCTAGGTCTTAAACATACCTGCAGACATGAAACAGCATTTAATAATTTCATTGTATATCAAATATAAGATGCAATAAGCAAATAGCTGGCTTCTTTGGAAGAACAGACCTTTTTATTGTGATGTAAAATATGATGTATTTCATATGTATGATGATAAAACGTATATCTGATCTGTAATAAAGCTTAATATAGGAAAAACTTGTGATTTAGGAGAAACACTTGCTTTATTTGAACTTAATAAGGGCACCATGGGCTAGATAGAGCTCTGTTTTCATCAGTTAAAGCCACAATAAGTTGAAATTCAACTATTGGAAATTCAATAAATTTAATGACTCCCATTCCATTACTTTAAAGCATGATATTATTTACAAAAGCAAACATGTTATAGTTATGAAATTATTCTGGCTGTATTACTCTCAATCTCTTTTAGGGGCCCAATTCACCAACTCATGGAAAGCATCATAGACTTGATGAATAAAAAGATAACAAACAAAATTTTCTCAGACCAAAGGCACTGTCAACATATGGCAATTTGTTTAAACGTCTAGATTTCCATTCATGCTTTGAAGTACTAGTACAATTTCTAAGCAACGTATGAAAAATGCTTTAATTCTTTAATACATGCATGATTTAACATCAGTATAAATTTGCCACCATGAACAGTTCTTGAAAATCTGAGAAAATTCAGTTCTTTAAAGAGCAGCCATTCTTTAATGGATTCTCTGTTGTTTCCTGGGTGTAGATTTAAAACAGGTCAACTCATACAGCAGGATACCTCCATCACTGGGGGATCTTAATTCCATCTCATGCAGCTAACCACCATGCAGGCTTAGCCTGTTTACCCAAATGTCAATAGCACTGGACAGCGCCACATAATGAAGTAAAGACTGAAAATCTGCTATACAATGTCTTCATGGTCATTTGCACAAGTATTATGTTACATGTCACAGATATTGCAACAATCTTGCAAATATACTGTATGGGTAACCAACAGCTTTTTAGAGTAAAAGCAGTCCAATTTCCTGTTCCAACAAGCAATAGGAAGTTATTTCACAGAGAGGTGAGAGTAAAGATCATGAAGAAAATTTACAAAGGTTTTTTTCCAGTAATTACTGTTTTCCTATGTACAATTCTTTTGTTACTTATTACATATTAGCAAGCAACTTTTCAGGGATCCTGGCATGAAAGCTCTTCAGAGATTTCAGCAGTAATGCAAGGCATAATTATGCCTCGTACCTGCACAATGTTAAACTAATTGCCCTCACATTTCAAATTCAGTATCAGAAGCCATGTGATGGTTTAAACTGAGCTCTGCCCTGTGACCAGAGCACTATCCCAAGAGGTTGGTAACAGTGTGCATACATCTTATTCCTTGAGACTTGCTTTCATAGCTCCATACGTTGGTTGACTATTTATGAGAGAAAAGGGAAAAGTGAGCAACAACCAGTCATGTTAACACTTTCAACAACTGTCAGGGATATAACTCTTCATAATAAAAAAAGCCTAATTTTTACATGTATGTCCACGGAATTATTTCTAGAGAAAAAACAACAGAATTTTTAGACAATTCATCATTTCAAAGTCATCACAGAAATACAAATGACAAACATGCACAAATAAAGACAATGACATTCCAAATTCTGACTATCCTTTAACATGTTCCTTTGACAGCCGCAAGTTTTGATGGGATACCAACAGCAAAACACTAAAAATAATTTCTGCTGGATTCTAATAAGCGATCTGTTGTGCATCTGAAAAGCAAAACAATCATGAGTTTTGAAATGAGAGCAAAGTTGTGTCATACATGCCAGAAGGGCATGTGCAACTTCTACAAATACAGCAAAACAAGAAAGGAAACTACACCAAGGAGAATTTCAGACCACTTCCTGTCAATTTGTGAGATTTGATATATTGCATTACTGAATTACAAGATGTTTATCACTTAAATCAGGCTTTTTTCTTTCCACAATAGAAAAAAGGTTTAATCTAGTCATAATTTTGACTTTTGAAATCTTTGGAAAAAATTACACAACTTGAAACAAATGGAAAGCTAAATTATAAATTGAAAATTCTTATTTCTTATTTCTGTATTTAGCATGTCTCTTTCCAACAGAGGTAATAAAAAGTCACAAACATTCCTCTAGATTAACTTAATTGTAATGCTTTCACATGCAGGGACTTAGAAACAAACTACAATCATTACCAAAATTTCTGATACCGCCTTTTTCTGTCTCCTCTCTTACAACCCTGTAAGTTTCCCACATATGTCAACTGACAAGTATTTCTGCTAAAACCTTTTCAACTTAAAATTTAGTCCAGACCAGAGCAGCAGCCGCCAGCCTAGCAAACATTGACCCAAAGAATTCAGTTTGGAGTAAGTTAAGTACATTTTAAAATGCTAGACATCAGGGGAAAAAAAAAACACCTTCAAAGTTAGGTTTGAGGTTTGATAGATTCCAGTGACAGCATGTAAGCATTTATGGAGAAGAAAAATATTTGAAATTCTAAATTAAAGTAGTTTCCAAACTTTAATATCAAACTCTTTCAATATTTGCAATCTAGCAATTTATAGAATGCTTCAGCAACTGATCTCTCAGCTGAATCCTTATTTATTTAAAGTTAGTTTAATTAATATTGCAATGACGTATGATTACAAAAACTCCATGAAAATATATTCTAAATAACTGTGATATGCTTCTCTACATCACAGATTTAGGAAATATTAAAATACACTCTGTAACTCTAATCACTGTAACACCAAGAGACGCTAGAGGTTTTGAAGTTGTAGTTCAGGGTAGAGGAAATTCCATTCAAGAATTTAATTCCTGAGCCTCTGAAATATAACATGGTAAGACTGAGTCTCAAGAGAATTTTTCATCATACAATTTTCTCCTTGATTCCTAGACATTAGGTACTATTTTACTGAACAATAACTTAAAATCAAACAAACAACCCAAACCTCTACTGCATGAAAAGCCACTGATAATTGGCCTCATTACTTATGTAGAACCCTTATTTGGTTAAATTAGTATCATGTCTTGTGGCAGTATATAGATATACTTAATATTGACTGAACTCTTTTCCTCAGTTTCATAAAAGCTGGCTCACAAAGAGAAAATACAAATCTAGACTGTAAAATACGTATTTCAAACCAACATGAGATAGTCCACCAGCTCTAACAATTAAGACAACACAGAAGAAATCAGAAGTGAACAGTTTTCTCCAAAGTTTTCAGTGTTTTAGTAACTTGTGTAAAGTCTCAAATACGGGAGATCCTCTCCCTCTCAAACACTAGCTATAAAAAGGACTGGGGAAAAAGCCTTGGGAGGAAAATCAGACAACTCAAGCGAACTCTATTTTTTTGGCATGTATTGTTAATGAAAGCGTCTATGATGCAAACTTTAGCAGCAGATCTGTCCCCCAACCTTCAGGTTTAGTAGTTCTAGTGGTTAAAGTATCTTCTACCTGGGAAATGATCTTGAATGGAAAACATCTGCACTGCCAGCCACCACATAACTCCTGACAGCACTGTGTATCTAAATCAGAATCATATGGGTTCTCAGTGTTGAACTGCAACCAAGCCATGCCTGAATCTGGCACCCTTAAATGGCAAAAAGATCAGACAATTATTGACCAGCTTGGAGAGTCTGAGACAAACACTGAACAAAGTATAATTACGTGTCAACACGCGACCATAGTTAAACTGCCTACACATGTAATCAGCAGGGATCTTACACATCTTATTTGTATCAACTATAAAACAGAGACCTGTCCAAACCTGAGCTCTTACAAGATGCTGATATATTACTAGTAACCTATAGAAGCTACTCAAAGCATCAAGACATGAGATGACTGCCATCGCCCCAATAAACCTTTGGAAAACAATTCAACTCCAGAATCTTTATGAGGATACAATCAAAGTAATTAATCAAAATGCCATTTCAGCAGGGCATTAGGGCTCTATCGACATTTTCTCCAGAAGCCCAAACATTACTAGTATACTAATTAGTAGTATATTACCAAGTATACCTGATTTCAGTATTTTCCTGTTGAAGCCTATATTACATCTCCTGGAAGTGCCTGATTGAAAGTAAATTCAAATTTTCTGTATTTGTTTAAAGGAACCTAAGAGGGAAGCATTGGAAAAAAAAATCACAAACAAAACATGTCTAAGAGACAAAGGCATAGACTTATCCTGGAAAGGCTGCTGAGAGTCTGCTGTGCATCACAAAACACAGAGAGGAAGGAGTCTTTGAGCAGGGCTGTGGTTTTTATGCTCCCAGGGAACTTCTCAGGCAAGAGATGGAAAATGCCAGAAATATGGATACCAGGTCCTCAGAAGTCACAGCTCTTTGGAGGTTGCTTATAAGCCCTCAGCACTCTCTTCAAAAGGTTGAAGATCTTACAAGTGAAGAAAGTCTCGCAAAATTCGCGCTGTTTCCTAAAACAAGCCACAATTTCAGATTTCACCATGCTGTTAAGGTTTTCTTCCTCCTTTTCCCAAGGGTGAATGAGGAGGAAAGGAAAATGAGGAAAAGCATATGAGTCTCCTTGCAAAACTTTCCATGGAAATCATTTCAGTGTAGCTGTCAGAGTGGCTCTCTGAGCTGTCAGAATGCCTCCTCATATATCAAAGTGGGAATGAAAGAAGGTAGCAAGGAAATCTGTAACAAATTCCTACTGAGTCAAACTATAAATTTCCATATTAAATGACACAACATTTTTAGTATTATTTTCCCTATTACAAAGAATTGTCCCTAAAAATAACTTTAAGGCTTTTAAAGTCCTTTCCTGGCCATTATTAACAGTCTTCATAGTTATTCTCCAAAAATAATAACCCATATGGATTTATTTTACTATTTAAAAGCAAAGTTTTTAATTCAGGAAGAGAATACTCATCAGATCCTACCTTAACTTAAATAAAATTAAAAACTTTCATGTCAGTGCAGAATGGAAATGAGGATTAATTTCCCCATGGAAAACACTTAACATACATAAAATAGTTAATGGAAACAGAACTACGCTAATGTATTTTACATTATGAATACACATACATATGTTATTACTTCACACTTACACTGTGCCCCTTATCTGATAATCCTCAAATGTGTTTAAAACATTAATGACTGCATCCTCACAGGTCGGAAGTGTTTTCCTGTTGATTTTATTTCCCTCATGTGAACTCTCTGGGAGCACACTGCTGTGTTGTATCTGTCTGGACAGTGCATATCAGTACCACAGAGAAACAAACCATCATTAGTAAATTCATAACAATTAATATGTTACCCTGGAACATTGAAATTGTGCACCGGGTATGCACCCAGAAATTATTTATATGCTTATATGCCACAGTAATTATAAACCCATACTATATTCCTTTTTGTATCTACTTCTAACCATTTATAACCCTAAACCAGAGTTGTTTCTGCCGTGTTACACAATGCACAAAAACTGCCGTATAAAAGAATATGGCCACTATTTCAGAGAATTTGCTGGTGAACTTAAAGCAAAGAGTGGGCAAGAGAAGGAAGACAAAATATAATGTGATTATGAAGCTGCAGGTTAGTGGTATTTATAATTAATGCTATTAAGTCACTGGCAAGGTCTCTTCTGCCCCTCTTACAAAGATCAGTTATGTGTGAAAGCCACTTAACATGTCCAGAATGGCTGACTAACAAAGGGAACCTTGAAGAGGGTAATACAGACCACTCTTTTTGACAGAAAGCTACATGTTTTGGGATTCCATAAATTGTTTAATTATATAAAGCCTATTTATGAGTATTATATAGACTGGAGAAGGGTTTTAAACATTAAAAGCATGGGAGTTTCCCAGCATAAAAATAAGGCTTTTTTATAAATTATTATTACGTTTAAAATTTACATTATTCCTCATGGGATATCTATGTAGGTAGAAGACACTAAAGAAGTTTAAATTGATGAATACAAAATAATACTTCTTAAAAACCCCTAGAAGTTAAAATACCAGATGAAGCAGGATTCATGCTTCTTTTAGACTGAAGATGATTTTGGATGTATATACTGGTGAACTCTGTTTCTCCTTTACCATCAGTAACTTATGTGCTTTGAGATCTAAATAAATAAAAATCCACTTTTAAGGTGCTATTTGTAGATCTTTTCAACATGTTAAGGCAGAATTCCCATCCCACTAGAGAGCCTGTGAAAAATTTCATGGATTACTTACAAAAACAGACTTCCAAGTAGTTGTAAAGATCTCAGCCCTTCAGCTACCTGAGAAGAAAGGTCACATGGGATTTCATTTCATTTTGTATTTGATGCTATTTGTAGAATATGTTTACATCTTTATCTCTACCAACGCATATGCTGAAAGAAGATAAACAGCTACCTAAAAATGTCAGTCTCCAGGAGGTTATCTTACCTCTGGCTTTCAGGGCACTTCTTGGAAACTGGGCATAAATGATTTTAAGCAGTGCTTGGAAGGCTTTGGTAGAGCAGCAGCTCTGGTAAGGCTTTCTAACCTAAGCCTTCATCCTTCACTTCTAGAGTCAGAGTGTTCATCATCTGAATCCGGATGCCCAAAACTAGAAGGCTGAGAATCTTTGGATTATAATAGGTTTGCATTACCACAGTTACCGTGAGTACTGCTTCAAAGCAATAATGCCTTCAAAGAACAGGAAATAGTATTATGCCAGGTATTCAAAGTGAGTATTTCACTGTCAACCCTTAAAAGCTACAGTGAAATTATTTCTCTAGTTCTGCAAACTTACATGGCTTATGCACACATGTGAATTAACTGGAGTAGCGCTCATGATGCTATTTAATTTTGCAAATGGGCACACGAGCATTTGTTAGAAATAAGGAATAACAATCCATTAGCTAACAATTATATAAACAACTTCTAAAGAGAAAATTCTTAACACTTTCTAATCCCTGGGTTGCCTATTGTCTTTGTGCTTCCATATCAATTACTGCAATGAATGAAAAAAACCTGCACTTCTGGTTTGAAACCTCACTGTATCAATTCCAGTAATACATATTTTGACAGATTTTAACCAGATTATGCTCTTTTCACTATAAGCTTCCTCAGTTCCTGAGACACAAACTGAGGCATTTCACTTCTCAAACCATCTTCATTCCACAAGATTCCAAAGGCCCTTCCTTGCTGAGGCACTAAATAAGTAATAAGTGGGAGCTAATGTAGGGAACAGCACTGCTGTAAGCTCAAGAGGAGGCAATACTTGTCATAAATTGATCAAGTGGTCACTTCTTGACCACAGAAGTAGACCCATGATCAACTACATCGCTTAATCATATAAATTACTTTTCAGATGCATTAATAGGTTTCATTAATATGAAACCTATTAATGCATCTGAAAAGTAATTTATATGATTAATATGAAACCTATTAATTAATTAATTAATAGGTATTATATATACATTAATATTAATTAATATGGTATTCAGCATGCCATAGCAAATGTATATGCCTGCAACAGTTCTAAGATATCTTGCTCCAAAACCTCATGAGAATACACTTGAAAATTCACAGTTATTATGTTTTTTGCTTTCTATTTCAAGTCTGCCCAAATTGTACTTAAAAATTATTTAATCAAATCAATATTTCCTTGCTAAGTCACTATTCAGCCCTAAGTACATTTGTTCCAATTCACTTCAACCTTGCTCTTGGCTTCAGGTGTTACATAATAAATATGTAATCAATAAAACTGCTTACCTATAAACATAGTTGCACAGAGGGGGATTAGTAAAGCCTCTGCAACTGCCCACAAATTGAATTTTGTAGGAATAAAGGAAAATGTCTATAAAATCTTCTGTGGAAGAAGAGTTAAAGAATCCTCTGAAAGAGTTAAAACACAGGCTCTAAAGCCAGATATTTTTTGTATATAGAGAATACTTTGACAGCATTTGGAAGTTATTTAATGTACAAAACTTTGCACTTAAAGCAGCCAAAATGCTTTAGTATTTGAAGCTTCAGTAGTGTGGTGAAAAGTGGACAAGCAATACATACATAATGCTTTCCTCATTATACAGCTTGTCAATGTTATCCTGGAGATTTACAAAGATTACGAAAGTTAAAACAAATACAGAATCTGTACAATCTTATGATACTGGAAAATATTCCTTTAAAAAGGAACAACACAGACAAGGACGTGACCATATGGGTTTCTGGCAACCATCTACAGAAAGAGAGGAGTTTTGGAATTACTAGTGACCTAAGTGCTTTGGGAGACATACACAGAAAATAGTTCCGATGTAACATGAATATATTTCACCCTAGAATTTGTTAATTTAGATTAGTCTGAGCAAGGAGAAGTACTCACCTGGTGCTGAAATAAGTTAGATTACTTAACACACATTCTCCACTGCTGTTAATTATTTTAGCTTATAGAAATGTGGAGTAATTTGGGCAGGAAGGATGTTCAGGAGACTCTAGTCCAACTCGTTGCTCTGATCAGATCAGGTAGCTCAGGACCACACCCAGCTGGGTCTTGAAGACTTCCAAGGAAAGTGATCCTACAGTCAGTCTACAGACCTGCTCCATCCTTCATCATGAATTTTCACCTACTAACATAGAATGAGAATTGCATATACTGAACTTCTCTATTACCTCTTGTTCTATTGCTGTACATCTCTGAGAGGAGCATGGCTCCACCTCCTCTGCATCATCTAACCAGTCTGCATTGTCTGTTGATGCAGACAGCAATAAGGTCTGCCTTCACCTCCTCCTGTCTGGGCTAAGCAGATCCACTTCCCTCTGCCTCATGTGCTCCAGCTTCCAGCCACTGCAGTGTGATCTTTTTGTAGAGAAGAACCCAAAACTGTACACGCTTTTTGGATTATTTGAGGATATAGATTTGAAAAGGTGGCTGACTGAAGTACAGCTTTAAAACATACCCTACATGGAAGACAGCATCAGTAAACTACAAAATTACTGAAAATCTGTATAATTTTTCAGATTGCATTATAATTCAGTATTTCAAAGATTCAAAATTAATCTAAAACAAATTACTGATTAGAATTTCTGAATAAATTCTTATATATGTTCATAAAGTATACAGTTCCAAACAATGCCATGGATGGTAACATGCCAATAGAATTTAAATAAATCCTAATTATGCAACTTTTAGGCACCAGATAAGTAAGACATTAAGACAACTATTTCACAAGATATTATGAATGCCAAACAGAATCTCTATGGAGATCACTTCAAAGGCCGGTTTCCTGCATCCATAAAATCAAGTTTAAATTATGTTCTGCATCAGCCTTTTATATGTGGTACTGTTACCATGAACAACCAAATTCCATTACAGATCTATGAGCAATTGTCTTCCATTATTTATGAGAGGAAAAAAACATGCTGTTTAAATAGATTTTAATTTTTCTTTTGATTTTACAATATTAACACTGATAGACATTAAAGGTTAGCTGAAAAGGACTGATAGAGCATTTCTATGCACTTTTAAATCACCTGGCAACTGACATTGGACATCATCTTTAAACTTGGTACATATAAAACTGCCCTTGATGCAGCCTGTTATTTTGTCTATGAACAAAAATTGCAGAATCAGGTCTATTTTTTAATTTCTCTGTTTTTTTCTTCTTTTTTTTTTTTCCTATTCTTTCTATAACAGTTACATGACTGTGATGAATTGACTTTAAAGTGAATAGTGAAAGCAACACAACTGAGCTGTCTCTTCCTTGAAAGTCAGCTCACATACTACCAGAAAATAAATTACAACTTGTTTAATTACAAATTACTATAATCTCATTAAAAAAAGAGAAAAGAAATGTCCCGGCCTTATTATTTGTATATTTAGGGATTTGTTTCTAAACTGTTTCCTGCAACTATTTCTCATCATGGCTCAATTTAAATGGAAGTAAATTTTCAGAACCCCGTATGGCCATGAAACAAGATGGAAAACCTGAAAGAACTGGTGGGGCTTGCAAGGACTTTCAGTACATTTCTACTTTTCTTTAGGGTTCCCCTGAAGAAAATCAAGATTGATCTCTCACAACATTATGAAAATCTATGCCAGGAACTAATTAGTGAGATTTTTTCGATGCAACCACTGTCACTGTTTGTGGCTGGCAGGAGGAACAAGAACACTCATCTTGGGCTCCCAAAACCTGAACCAGTCACCCCAAGGCCATGAAGTCCTTCTTGAGTCCCCTCAGGTTTCTTGAAGACGCTTCCTCATTGCTCACCTGGAAGACTTATAAAAGATAGTAGTTGTAGGGATGTACCAGAGGGGTGAGTTTTCTGGTGACACCCCTTACCCTGGCTCCAGGGACGCAGTAGACTTCCCTGTAAGTTTGGTCAGGCCAACATATGGAACCCTCTGTTCTCCTTAGGGTGGAACAGAGTTTTAGTTTCAATCACAGAAATAAACTGTTTCAGCAATACTTGAGTGACTGGATTTGTGTGGGTATAACAGGACACAACTTGTCAAATTTCTATAACAGGAAAGGATAAGAGAAGAAAATTTACTACTTCTGTCTTGCAACCTAATTCAAATTTTCTAATCCTATGTTTTTAGAAACTGATCTAAAAAATAAAAACACAAGCACAAAGTACTTCTTCTTTTTCACGCCCTCATTTTCCTTTAAAACTAACAGAGGAGATTGCTTTTCCAGTCACTGAGAAGTTTTCATAAAGTCATGTTGACTACTTCTCCCTTTTTTTAATCCTACAATAAAGTTACTATCTTCTAGAACGATATTTGCTAGTGTACTCAGCTTAGTATATCTTAATATATAAATATTTCTTTTACAAAGGTGATTTTTCAGTCTTTCCAGTGACTGCTTTCAGTGCATATTTTAAGATTTGCAAAAATTTTATTTTCTGAAATCTAATAAGCTTATGCTGTTTGTATTCTCCTAGCCAATTCCTTGAAATGCCAATTTCCAGCTACTAGATCCACATTTTCCTCTTCTCACATTCTCAAGTTTTAGTAGTATGCAGATCTAAAATGTGACTTTAAGTTGCTGTAGATCATCTAACCAAGTTTATGCTTAAATCAACTTGTCAGTGGGCAACACTGATTTGATTTGTGGAATACAGCCTCTAAGTATTCTTTTAATTATAAAGCTATTAATTTCGACACAGGTGGGTTATTTTTGGGCCAACATTTGCTGGTAATCTAATTTGGTGTCATCTTAAGGGCTTCCCACTCAAGATATTCCTGGCTCATCATATTATTCCATGTTCTCTTAAATGTTTGTAGCTCTCATTCTATCCAGTATCATTCCCAGGGTCAATTTTTTCACTCTACTAATACAACCATCTGTGACATCTTACTGATACTTCCCTTTACCTTCTACATATGAACTGCTACTCTACGCACACATGTCAAAACCCACATGAACTTTACAGAACCTTCCTCCCAATCAGCTCTCCATCTCCTGTTGCAGGTTAAATTAATCTCTTCACTACTAACATATGTTTCAGGAAAGAAGTAACCAGTAAGCAACCCTTTGAAAACCTGCATGAATAACAGGAATGGTATTTTCATCCATTTTTGGCTGAACGACCAAAGAAATTTCTAAAATTTATTGGTTATGTTCCTCTTTCCTGCACATGCAATGATCTGTATGATGATGGTCTTCTGAAATCACACACTATCAGTTACAGAAGTAGATACATACAAATATTGAAATATCAAAATTTCAATAGAATATGAATATGTTAATTTTTTTCCCTTGGGTTAATTAGCTTTCTTATTTACAAGGAAACACCATATTCTATTACCATAAAAAGACTGTTACTTCGGTATATTATCAAACAGAATAGATATGCAAAAGTGTTGTAAATAATTTCTCTAAAAATAACACTGGACGTGTTTACTTTGGATACAAGTAAAAGATTAAGTGGACACTTAATTAATAGTCTCTGAAGAGTTAAACAAATGTTAAAATTTCCTTCAATTCCTGTGGGAAGCAAGAAAATATGTACTGTTATTTCTATTTTATGGCTAAAGAAACACAGACAGAAGTTAAGTAACTTGCCCATAGCAATGCTGTGAATCAACATCAGTGCCAGGACTAAAATTTATGAGTTCCTTTTTCCTACCAAGAATGCTAAGACACACACCGCTCTTTAAAATATATACCATTCAATATTTATTACTACAAAAATATGCTGTGTGCACCTGGAATTGGGTTAGTACAAATAGAGTTAATAGTTTATAGTCCTTTGCTGTTAGGTGAGTTGGTAAATGGATAGAAATACTATTTTGGCTACTGAATTAGAGCTTTACAATTACGCACTTTAGGCCAAATTAGTATTCTGCTAATCTTTTGCCTTGCCTTAAACCCCTCCCTCCTTGGTTGAATGAGGTCCAGTGACAATCACTGGCATTTGAAAATTGCTGCACTGGGTGGTCTTGATTCCTAATGTAGCTATACATATATCATATATTTCAAATGTAGCCCTAAGGTAGCTCACTTCTGTTTAATATATACACCAATCTTCCTATGTATAAATAATGTTATTTTTTCACCTGGATCCAGTAGTATCTGGAGGCCACAACTGAAAGGAAGTCGAAACTGCCTGGCAGCACTTAACAAATGCACAGCAAGAAAGGGATTCAGGTAGATGAGAGAAAAAGTGTAAAGAGGAAGCAAGACGAAAGAAAATTGAAGCTGTTCGTGCCAGAATTCTCAGATATTGGGAATTAAACCCTACTTTTTATTGTTTCTTCCACTGCTTAATAAAAATCTTTGTCTCTCTACTGGCACATATGCTTCCTTCTCCTTGGAAAGCCCAGGTACCAAACTGTCCCTTTAGCCTAGGATAACTCTCTGTAGGGTAACATGCAAAATTTCAAAATGCAGTCATCATTGTCAAAGCTGTGTCTGGTCAACTCTCTAGCGCTGGTCCAAAATGTATGTGTAGTTTAACACATACAACAAAAATTAGGCACCAAGAGGGACTTTATCAACAACTGAAAAAATCAAATCCAAGTAGAGATGCAAAGGAGCCAACAAAATTCTATCCGTACAGAAAGAGGCAGCATGATTACTATGTCTAAGATTAAATACACTTCACTGCATTATGCTTGCAATACTTCCCTCAAAAGTATTCTTAAAACAAATTAATTTCCACCATAGAATAAGTTCACATGGCAACAGACACTTAATGGTGTATGAAAATGTAATTTGGAGTTTAAATTAAATCTTGTTAAAATTCTTATCTAAGTGACTTTCCCAATCAACTTGAAACATCAGTTAATCAATGAAGTAGTGATAGCACTGCTCTGTAAGTACAGAACAACACTGAAAGCACAGAAAGTACAAGACAGAACAATCTGTGGGAACTGCCTATTTCAGCGTAAAAGATGTATGTATCTGCGGGAACTTGATCTTGCTACAGGGGATACTGCACATGACGTGATATATTCCTGCAGAACAGCTACGGAGAGTCATCTCAGTACTGAATAGCTGTGAAACGGACAGGAGGAGAATGATTGTTGTTTAAGGGATGCTGAAGGGACAGCAAAGAAACGTGTTCAGTTCAAGACAAAACTTGCGAGGAAATCACAACAAGGAAAGTCTCAAAAGAACACATACGTCAAGTTAAGTCACAAATTTCTTCCGTACAATTTAAAAATATTTGAGCAGTTTTGCCTGTCCATGCTACTTTGTGTGAACTCAGGAATATTTCCTGCTTAAGCAGTATGCCTTCTTACACACCACAAACACTTAAGTAATGATGGCATTAGTATCTATTTGTACTTACAACACAATTTAAACCAACAGCTGCTGCTAATTTAGTAAAACACAGATTTAAGCTCCCTTTGCCTTCGTATTTTTCTCCTCCACATCTAAACCGATTCCTTGTCAACCCTACCAAAAATCAATAGAAATCAACTTAATATAAGTACATAAATAAATATGTAAGAATAAGTACTCTAAGAAACTGTTTTCTCATCATCTTTACGTCAATGATGCCATTTAGATTCTTTGCTTTTATTTGTTTATGAAAGGTTAACCAGAACGTTTGTACACTAAGCATCTAAGTGCTAATATAAAACAATAATATATCTTTGGAGTCTGGTATATGAGGTTTGACTAAATACTTACAATGTTCATAGAAGTGAATAAAAATTAGCAGATCATTACACCCAAATGGTTCAAAGGTGTCCACTCAATTTAACAATAAAATCACATTAAAGAAGCACCTATACGAAACATAGATTACAAAGATTGCCTGCTCTGGTATGGGGCTGCTTCTGTGGGTCCAAAGCCTGCCAAGCATCAGTGATAACACCTCAAGAAAACTAAAAGTTGTCACACTACAGAAGGACTCCATCTAAATGGAGACAACAGGACTGAGTGGAGTTATTTGACCAGTCTCAAAAGACTTCACAACTCTCATGAGTAGTGCAACTTCACAACACAGTTGTTTTATTATATATAAACTAATCACAATGTTTCTAACCTTCTTTGTCCAGTGAGGCAGAAGGGAAGGCTCAAGGAAACAAAACCAAACAAGACTAAGGTGGAAGAGGGGAGGAAACTCTGAACTGAAAAGTAACCTGGAATTAATATGGGAAGGACAATTATTTTGGAATTTTCCTGACTTGAAAGATTTTTTTATCTCTTGTATCAAATACAGGAAGAAATAATTATAGGAACTCTGCTAGCTCTGTATACAGATGACTTGCTTCAGAATCACAAAACTACAGCATTAGGATACGAGTTGCTATTAATGCTCTCTATACTAATATTTCATGGTTTCTTGAGACAGAAAGCTGTAAAGGACAGAGCTCAGTAATGACAAGCTACATTGTACATATAGTTATGCAGAGTCTTAAAAGTCCTCTCAGACACACTACTACTCACACAATTTGTTGGTTTTTTTTTAATTCTTCTAAAAAATTACATCATAAATTTCTTTTAGCAGGAATGAAATCCTACATTGCAGTTGAGTCGGTGAGGAAAGCAGAATTACATTAAAAAGACTGTAAGAAAGGAAGTTGCAAATTTAATGCATTTTGATACACACTATAAAGTATCCTCTCAAATTTGACTTCTCTTTTTTTAAACCAGCCATGTACCAATTCTCAGCAATACTGTTATAAAAAGAGAAAAAGAAAACATTGAACATCTAAAACAAAAAAGAGTCAGCAATTTTTACGATTACTGATATTGACTGACCTTACAGGAACAAAAAATACTTGCCACAGAAGGCAATACAATATCCCACCAACATGAACAATTACTGCATTTCACAGCACCTCCTGAGTACAGTTCTTCACCTTATTATGAAGTGCTTCAAATTTAATTACTTCATATTTTACATTAGTTTTTCTGTCATAAGATAAAATGCTATTTGGCAAGCCGCCTGTTTTGATCAAAGTATCTGATTAAAGACAAAAAGAAAATGAAAATTGAATATGAAATTCTTCGGCAACAAAATCTCCTGTGTGCATATACATACTGGATTTCTTAATAGCATTATTTACATTAATATCTGTTCTCATACAATAGCAAGTATTTGCCTTTACTTTTCCTTTGCAATTTTTTAAGCACCTGTTGTCCTGGTGCTTGAAAATTACTGGCATAAATTAAAACACAGTTACATCAGAATTTCAACTGTAGATTTCTTCAGAGACAGGGAAAACAAAAAGCAACACCATTAGTAGCAAAAAGAGACAGTTTGGAAAATTCCATCACATATGCAAACAACACTAATACTCAAAACTCCCTGTGTAGAGGTTTCTTGTATCTTGGTATATGTTTATTTTGCACCTTTATAAACCAGTCATGCCGAATGCAGCATACAGACAGAACTATTTATCAAAAAGGAAAATGTCTCTGTGGCTCAATCAGGGTATCGTGGAAGTGATATACAAGATTTTAATCAGAAACAGTGCAGTACTGCTCATCAGATTCTCAGCCTCATTTAAGATTTTCCCACACACACAGACAGATGTATTAGGAATACAACTCCTTGGGACAGAAAAACAGCCAACATAATGTTAACAGTCACAACAGCTTCCCTAACTTCCAACAAGACCAGCCACACTTCTTAGTATACACCAAGGATAAGTAAGTATGTTCTAAAGACATCATTTCTCACTCACCCACAGACTGAGCCTAAGGATCTGTAGATTTCAAAGGGGTATTTTGGATTGCTAATCTATTTGCCTGGAAACTGTGATTATTGTTTTATTTGGCAACACATAACCTAGAGATAATGAGGGTTTTGATGAAACTGATAAATAACTTCAACCAGGCAAAAAGTCTTGATCCATACGTTTAAAATGGCGTTAATATATATGTGTTTATATATATATTTAGATATACGTCTATACACACACAGACACACATGTACATTCTCCTTCTCTGCAAAAAAAGTCTAGATTACCAACCTTCCTAAACTGAAAAAAGGAAATTCTCTGATATAAATGCATTCTCAGCCTAGGACAGATCTGTTCATTAAGTTTCTAGATGTGTTTGCTCAACTTTTCTGAATAAAAATTTTAGAAGGCATTCAATGAGCTGATCAAACATGAGACTTGCTCAGTTTTGCAGCTGCATGAGAAGGGGATGATAACTAGGTACCAACTTGTAAGAGTGAAGCCCCCTGGTAATATTTACAAAACTGAAGTGAATTTCCTCCTACAAGAGATCCACTGGTCTTAGTAAGATTAGTAAGATTGCACTTATCAGTAAAGTTTTTGACATACATAATTTCTATAATGCCTATTCCTCAAATGGAAGCCAAAGAAATGTCATATTTTATGTAATTCCCATTTAAATCTAATGAAAATGATAGCAGATTTTCTGTAAGAATGTGATTGGCAGTCCATATATAATTCTGTGTAATTCAGGCATGTAATATGTTTCATTGTGTCCAAAGATCACCTTCACAGATATTTGTCTCCTTTGAAAAGAATGTTTGCCTGTGTGTTGTATTTGTGGATCTTTGTACATAACACAAATCAGAATTAGAATCTATTTAGCCAAAAGGTCCAAATCCAGAAAAACAGGCATAACACTAACAAAAAACTGTCCACTTCATTGTTAGAGAGTCTTTTGATAGGCATTGAAACTCAGCGGCACAGACACGCCATCCATTTGGAATAATAAAGAAGAAAACCAAACACCATACAGCACAGCCATCACTAAATGACACTCAACAAAATTCTAATCCCTACTTCTGTGCTACAGGCAGTACTGCCTTTTTCCAGCCTTTTCAAACAATTTTTTTTTATATACTCCTACTTTGAAGTATCTGTATATTTTATGGATGAAACAGGAATCCAAGGGAAAGACAATGAACACGAGAGCCACAGAGTGGCTCTCTACAAATACCTGGAAATGGCATTCCTTAAGCTATACATCCAAATAAGCACATTTAATTTTGAGCCATGACCAATAAGCATGTCAAAATAATGCCGTGCTCCAGAACCTAAAATGTATCTTTATTGTTCAATTTTGAAGAAAGTTGCATCCAGTCTTCTCCAGAAATATTAAAAAAATTAAAGCCTTTCAGAGACAAAAACAAGGCTGGCCCTGCCCACCATCATACCCTTTCCTTCCCTCTTGCTCTCCTGAAGCCATGCTGCTGCACTGCCCCATTTCCCACCTCCCAGACCCACTGCGCTGCTCCTTCCCCCAGCACAGCAGCTGACACAATGCACATCTGCTTTATGGCAATGGACAAGTCAGTTAAGTGTCTTCTGGAGACATTTCAGCATTTTCTGTGCATGTTCACATCTGACATTCAGAAATAATGAAGAGGAATTATAAAAAAGCATAGTGAGAATAAGTGGGAAAAGAACGGAGAATTTGGAGATGTTGCCTGCATTTTATAATTTTCTGAGAAAAAAGCATTATTTCACTTCAGAACTCAGAATCACATTAGCAAGAACAAATTCAGGCACAGGAGCAAACAAAATTAAGATGGCTGCTTGCTTTCTACTGATGGAGGTAGAATCTGCTGTCTTCCATGACAGCAAAGCCTTCCCTGAATAAGATGCAGGGAATAGCTTGCTATTCACAGTAGTCTCAGTCCCATAACCTCTAAAAAATCAGCACAGAAGTCAAAATCGTACCACATCATAGATTATTTTTACTTCATAAACTTAGTAGTAAGAACTTCTGTCAAACAAAACATGAAATTTGATTCCTCACTGTGAATTTCATTTTATGCTGAATATATGTGTATATATTATGTATATCATGGACACAGTCTCTCTAATGCCAGCTGTCTTTGGCCTTCAGCTTCCTACAGTAACCCTACAGCTATTACTATTTCAAGGTTATTACTTCAAAATGCTAAATTTCACAACTGAGAATACAGAGAACAGTTATGCTAAGGAAACTGCCTTCACACCAGGTTAGCTTTCTGTAGGATTATTTTTCCTATGCTTTTTTCTTTGGAGCTTGGTACCCTGCAAAGGCCTGTCATCATGAAACTCTCAAAAAGGAGAATTTATGCACCTGTTTCCTTAGAAAAACCTAGGAATTTTTACTTTTAGTGAACAGCTACAAAATCACTCCTTTTCACCGGTACACAAAAGTGAACTTGAAAAGACTGGGGAAAAGTAAGCCTAGTAGTGCAAAAATGAAAATTTAAACTGATTTGTTTTCAGCATATATTAACAGAATATAGCTTGGGGCCAGGAAAAGTATGAGATGTGCGGATGTGTGTGTTCTGTTAATAAAAACCAGGCAACTTTTTTAATAATAAGATCACATCCCTGTTTTATGATGTCAGAGCACAGAAAACTCTAAGGGCCATATCTTTTCCCAGATAAGTACAAAATGCTTTGAGCAATTAATGTTAATTAACGTTACTAATTAAAAGTCTAGACAAGCCAGACCTCTCACCCAGGCGTGTTTTTCCCAGTTAATACCTGCAGGACTTCAGCCCTGGTGATGGTCTAGTAACACTTGACAAGCCATCCTGAATACAGCACTTAGAGCTTGTTGAAGCTTTGTGTTAACTTTGCACCTGCGCAGGGCCCCCAGCCTTGGGGAGGCCATGTGGATCAAGTGCTCCTGTAGCTGGGGTTAGTCATCTGTATCAGAATCACAGCAGACTCCCTCATAACAAAACCTCTTTTTTGTTGTTAATTAAGACAGTACCAAAAAAAATAAAGTTACTTATTCAGTCATGAGGGCTGAATGCTCCCAGTGGGTAGTCTTTCCACAATCCAATTTCCCTGATGGGACTCAAAAAGGAAATGAAACAACAAATTGTACTCCTGATGATCTAAGCAGAAGCGGCAATTCCACAGGGAGTCCCGCTAGGTCAATTAGTTCATCATGCTAACAGAATAGCAATCCAGAAACGAGTGTCCCACCAATAAAGGTTTGAAAAAGTGAAGTTCAATGCCCAGTTGTAAGGCAGTCTCCATTAGATATTATTGTTAGGTTCAGCAAAAGCACATTTACTGAGTATAAAAATAGGGCAGCAGTACTGAAAAGTCAGAGGGATATTCCCATACTGCTAGATGCATTCATGTGAATGCAGCAGAAGCAATCCACCTTTGTAAGATCGCTAATGAACGTTCCTTGTACAAAAGAAGTTCATCTCATCAAACTGTTTCCTTCTTAAATTAGTTATTGAAGAGGTAAGTACCTTTAAGCAAGTATTTCTCTGAAAAGCCAAAGAGCAGCGCTGCACCTGTTGCTTTTCGCTTTTGCAGTATTTTGATATTCTGAAACCTTAGTATTATTTACCGCTCTGTGCTTATTGCATAGTACTGTTTTACAAATATGTAGCAAAAATAATTAACAGGACTTTTTTCTTACAATACCATTTAACGATACTGTGATGTAATAGACAGCATTTAACTTTCATTTTTAAAGCAGCACTTAGAGAAAACGTGCACTGGTGCTAAGTTTTGTTCCTTTATATTTTGAGTAAAATTCGATACTTCAAAGTTAATCTCCTAAATTGCAAGTACCAGTTTTGATACAAGAAGAATATATTTAAAAAGAAAAGGCAGTCTAATACGCTGTTTAAACTCCAAGAGTTCACCCATAGTTCTGTGTATGTCCCCAAAATATTCAAGCATCCATTTTGTTTTCCTAACCTATAGAATCTGAATTACAGAACTCCTTTTTACCAATCCCACAATGGCACTCTGGGACTAACAATTCTTTTGAGTTTGGGAACAGAAAGGACTATAAATTCCAGGTAGCTGTACTCTTTCCATCTATGTATATTGATGCAAGAGATGTTTTACCCAAACTAGTCAAACATGAGCTAGTTACAAGTAGCACATTGTTGTCAATCCTGTCATGTTTATAAATACCTACTGCATTTGCTCCTGCAAAGCCACCTTAGATATTCAAAAGTTATGAAAATCTAACAAAAAAAAATGTCTTTACACTTTTTTCCCATACACTGGTCACAGCTATAAGCAAGGAAGTTGCGTAAAGTGGATTATTCGGTTCTAGTTTGCTTTATCGCTATCAGCTACTGCAATATTAGACCTTGATGCTTTATTTACAGAACTCCCCACTAACAAAAGATAGCGCTGCATAATGAGTACACAAACACATTTCAAGAGCACATCTTGAAAGCTGTTTTTGTAAAACGCCTTCTGGCTGCAATATTTGAATGTACTGTATGCTGACAGTCAGTAGGGACAACAACACAGATGTGCTTTGTTTGGCTCCTAATGGATTCAATCCCGAAGAGCATTAAAGAGAGAGAGTGAAGAAAATTTAAGCTTTTCCTTTTTGTGAAACTCTGATCATGCACATTCTCTCTGGTCGTGTATGTTGAAATAGGACAGAACAATAATACAGGCTATTTATGAGAGAATGCATTCTTGTTTCCTTTGAAAGAATGATTAAAGCTTTGAGTTCTATTCACAGAAAACAATTCCTTAGATTATTATATTTAATTTTAAGGCCTTAAAAATAGGTTTTATTTAATTTTAATTTGAAAGCATGCACTGAAATGTTTAAGTGAAGACTCTTTTTGTTGCCTGCCTAGAAATAACACTTTGTTTATCAGTCCTGTGGAGGTTTCAGAATACATTTTACTTAATTAGCTTATTATAATTTAAAAATTATTTACTTGAAGCATCTTGAGGCAATTTGAGCATTTCTAAATAGAAAATATATGTGACTGTTTAAATACAGTCATAGAAGATAATGCATCTTAAACATATCAGTAGCAGTTACAGTATTAATGGTAATGCTGTTGCTGGCAAGATCACCATACAGAAAATACCAAAGCAGCACCTTTGGCCATGATTGTCTCATTTTACTCCAGAAATGTGCAGAATTCCTCAATTATACGGCTGTTCAGATACAAAAATGTATCTAGAAAATAAGATAACCAAACGGGAGCAACCACTAATGATCATATTCCATGAAAATCTGGTCTCTGTGAAGACATTTGTCTTGCTTACCTTTCAAAGGGAAAACAATGCTGACTTCAATCCCTTTGTAGGATGCTCTGGCAGAAGGACTGGTGTGACGGCGCACACGAGATTATGAGTAGTAGGTAAACCTGAGCTAGACGACAAGGTTAGCTCCTAAACTTAAATGCTGTACAATTTCTGTTATGTTCCTAGGTGCTATGATCTGCTGTCAACTGTAAGAGACTGTGTCAGGTGGGACTGAGAATGCAAGCCTGGAGTGCTTCATGTAGATCAACAGAGAGTATGCAAATATTATTGAAACATTATAATCACGGCTCTAAAGTGCCTTCCAGATGCCAGCAAGGAAGCAGAAATAATACACAGAAACTTGTGTGAAATATTTTGCTAACAGCAGGTTACGCTGATAACTTATAACAGGTGATGGCTTAGTTTATACATGTAAATATCAATATCTGATCGGATGGAAAATGGAGTAGTAACCTCAGGTCAATTACACTCATTCTGATAGAAACAGTTCTCTTCATACCATAGAATCTTAGAATGTTTAGGGTTGGAACAGACCTTACAGCTTATCTACTTTTCAAACCCCGGCCATGAGCAGGAATACCTTCCACGAGACCATGTTGCTCAAAGCCCCATCCAACTTGACCTTGAATACTTCCAGGGATGGGGCATCCACAACTTCTCTGGGTAACTTGTTCCGATATCTCACCAAACTCACAGTGAAGAGCTTCTTTCTAGTATCTCATCTAAATCTACCTTCTTTCAGCTTAAAGCCAACCTCCTTTGTCCTGTCCCTACGTGCTTTTTTAAGTAGTCCCTCCCCAGATTCCATGTAGGCCCCCTTTAGGCACTGGAAGCTGCTCTAACATCTCCACAGAGCCTTCTCTGCTCCAGGCCGAACAACCCCAACTCTCTCAGCCTGTCTTCATAGAGGAGGTGCTCCAACTAAAAAACTTCAGTACACAAAACCAGAAGTCCTCTTCAATACTTACTCTCTTGAATTATCTTACAAGACAGAGGAGGAGAGATTCCAGAAACTATAAAATGGCTGCTGTCCTTACTGTAAGAATATGGAAGTGTCCTTTACAACTGATGATACTTACATATGACAGCTGCCAGGGCACTAATTATTGCCCTAGAGTCTTCACATTTGTATGTCTATTAACAATTATTAGCTCATCGGACTTCAGACAAATGCTTTTCACTATTTACAATAGATTCCACATTCAAAAGCTTGGTCTGAGACCCACTCAAACAATGGTTTGAAAACATCTCTCATGCATTTCAGACCATCATTCAATTGTATTTGGCATCATTTTACATGACAGTTAAACCATGCAAGTGCATAGTTGCTCTAAATAATGAGATAATCATGGAATGTTGGCTACTTAATTAGAAAATACTTTAAATTCTAGATTCTCTGCTGTTTAACAGTGACCACAATTTCACCTGATTGTGGACTTTAAATTCAGTCTGACATACAAAGAAACTGTATATAAAAGAATCCAAACATGATAGATGCCCCTATCAATGGACTTCTCTGGAAAAATGTTCTTGTCAAAACATCCTGTCTGATGGACTCATCAGATAAGTTGACAAAGAAAACATTAATACAAGAGACTTCTGTAAACTCTGTGTAATGCAGGCAATGATATTACTTTGACCTGGACATAAAAGAAACTCTTCTGAAAATATACTATTTCTGATTTCAACATTTTTAAATATTGTGTTGAAAAAACATAAAAGAGAAAAGTAAATAAAATAACATCTAAAAAGCAGGCTCTATGACAATACTTCACATGTTCAAACTGCATACTCAGCAAAAGTTTTAAAGGTTAATTGAACATTAACATTATGAAAAATTAAAAAGAAAATCCTATAATTAAAATCTGAAGATAGATAACCCACAGAAAGAAAGGTACATTTTTAACAGCAAACAATAAATAGAAATTGGAAACTAAGGAAAAAACAGCTTTTGATGAAGTCTTTACATGAATAAAGCTCTTCTTTTAATAAAATTTTCTAACACCCCTTTTGACAACATGCTTTAGGCACTTAAGAACACTCTTCTAGCTCATTCTGAGATTTTGTGCTCCTTGCCTAAAATGTCCAGTAAAATTGCCTTGTGTAAATAACCAGGAATGGACATAACAAAAAAATGCAATTGATTTCTTCAAAGAAAAGCAAGCATTATGCCAAAGCATATTATTCATCATGTTTATTAATTTTTGGAGCAATGAGGCAAGTGTGACTTCACTTGGTGGTCTCAGCTCTTCCCTCTTTTCCTGTCTGCTACATGAACATATCACACAGTGTTCCTATTGTTCACTCAAGCCATTTCATGCATCAAAGACATACTGATGCTTTTTGGATGAATCAGTATGTTATACTGATTTACTTTAAAAAAGGACTGAAACACTGACATAAATGACAACTTGGAATATAGATATAATTTTGTAATGCAATATAGAAAATATCTGCCTTGTTACATGATTATCATGCTAGTTATGTTTGCAAAATAAAATTCAAAAAAGGACCCAGAATTAGAATTTATTTATATTGGTATTTTCAATTTAGAACCAAAAGTACCTCCACAAAATTAGCTGTGCCACAGTACAAGCAGAAAAGCATGGGAAAAAAAAAAGTAAAACCTCAATATCATCTACACTTCCTGCAGCTATAAATGAAGCAGAATAACTACTGATGTCCTTCTTATGATTTCAACACAGATAATCTGAGCCAATGGATATGCTACAAGGAAATTTCACAGGTCTTCCTCATGCCCATCTCAAACTGGAATTTGCAGTCTATGTGTAGTCAGTGATAGAAACATATAGCCATGTAATTTGCTCCCTTGCAGACTTCAGGTTGCTTTACCATATGGAATTGGTAAGAACTCCCTCTCTTTGGTTTTCATACACACACTTCTATTTTCCTTTTCCTTATAATACAATCAGAATACTATTAAAAGAATACAAAAGATTACTACCTTTCAAAGGCACCCACAGTGCCTTTCAGGAAAGGAACCAATGCATTTATCCAAAACTTTTTACAAGTTATTTTTAAAGATGCAAAAGAAAAAGGAAAGAAATCTAATACTAAGTTTTTAACACTGATTTTACTTTAAAAGAGTTAGAGCAAAATGGTAAGCACTAATACTAAGCAGTGTTTTAATGCAGAAGTGTCAAAATACTTTTAGAATTCGGAAAAGTTAGTGGGTGAAGAACTGCTGAACAGAACGCTACACTAGTTCTTTTATTCTATGCATAAGTACCCCCTGCAGTGCCATAGCAACTTTTTGATGTATTTTTCAAAAGGTTTTCAACCTACCAGGTGGTTCTAGGAACTCAAATTCATGCGCTGAAGCTGCGTGCCAGCAGTTATCAAAGAACGCGCGGCATGCATCCTAATATTCTTACTGTGCGATTAGCCTGTTTCTGTATTTGTGTGCATATGTTTGTGTATTTCCATATTCATGGTCCAAGTTTTGTAACACTGCAAAAGAAATGGTGTAGCATTTTGCTACACTTATGTACATACCAGTATCTCACCACATGAAGCTTCTTGAGGAAAAACATTAACTGAATTCAACAGAATTGAAAAGCAGGCTTTTCACTTTCTCCTGCTCTAATAATTATGCTTTTTCCAAAAGAGATGTAAACTTTGGTTTAACTTTAAAACAATCAGTTTATGCAGTTAAACACATTGTCTTGGGTTTCTACTTCCACACCATGGGAGCTTTGACTAAGTTAATATTTTATTTACTTCAGGTGTGTGATATACTGAGAAAAGTGCCAGCAGACATGAGCAATTGTGTACAGAAATTCCAGGAGATTCTCCAACTCTGTCTGGACTTTCTTTCCCACAAGAAATGTAAAACGGAGAGAGAAAAAAATCCGAAACTGCTTTTCCTCCAGCATGGGAAGTGGCTGGAAGATTATTTCTGTTCTCTAGTTTTAGATAGTCTGTTCTAAACAGAAAAAAAAGTTTGATCCTTTATTTCTCTGTACCTGAAGCAGTCTTTGTAGCAAACGGCAGCTCAGTGCCCTACCTTTAAAAGAAGAAATGCTACTGCTCATTTTAATCAGGTAGTCATTACATACAACCACAGAATGGCAGTCTGAGAGCCAAAGCAGAGCCCCTTGTGAGATGATGTGCTGAGAAGTACGGAAAAAAGAGCTAACCTGTCCTTACTGGGAAACCCCAAATAGATATTTCAACCAAACTCAAAACTGTATGTACTTATCAGCAAATTTTATATTTACTCTAAAACATGTTACAACGCACATTAAGAAAGAACGTTACTGTTAACTAAGGCTTAAGTGTATCCTTATTTAAATAACTAAAAGAAAACCACCAAGTAGTCCTATATTTTATTTTTGATTTCATGCAGTTATTTGAGCTTCCAATAAATGTGTTTGCAGACATTAAAATATTAAAGGAAACCTTGAGCTCTATGCTCTATCACTGGATCAAGACAGTAATTATTACAGCATACTTGTAGTAGGTTGTAGTATCTAGCTATAGTCAACAAGCAAATCTCACACAACAAATATGTAACTCTCTCAAACTTTAATCTGAACAGGAATGGGCATTAGGGAAAGTTCCACAATGCCACATCAAAGGCAGTGCAGATTATAAAGCTTCTTGTTGATCACTCTCCGCAAGTGCAAGAAACTGAAAAACTGGGTAAATTCTGTAAAACTGAAACGTGCAGTACAGAGTAGAGCAGCAACTAGACCAGGCAGCTTTCTGGAAAGTCTTTCTCCCACAAAAGTAAACTCAATTCCTTGAATTTCTTAGAAAATAGCTCTCGGTGAAGCTATAATATACCTGTGTTTGCATTTGAAATTTTAGCTGCTGAAAACTATAGTTAAGCATCTGGGATCAAAATTTACTGCAGCACCCATATGTTGCTATATGTCAACTGTGTCTTTGCAGTTTCATCAGTTGATATAAAAATCCTTCGTTTTAATTTATTCAAGTTGTTTAGTTCAAAATACCAGCTCAGCTAAAGCTGGACAACTAGATAATGCTTCTTCACTTCCAAAGTTGCATAAATTTGAGATGCTAGAGGACAGCACTTACTGGCTCTAACAGTTGACAGGACAGAGTATCCTGTATCCAAACGGCTACGGTAAGGCCGTAAAAAAAGACGTAAAAAAAAAAAAAAAAGACGCTTACTTTTGTTTGTTGAGCTAAGATAAATTTTCTACTAAAAATGCAATTTTTAAAGGGTAGCTTTCTACTTTTTAATGCAAACAAAAATTTATCATATGTATTGCATTCAGGTGTATCTATTAATGTGTACAGAGCTGATGCATCGTTTTTTTGCAAAGTGTGTAAAACTGCAAAGATTAAACTGAATATTACATTTCATATCAACAGGTTGGAACTATTACTATGAAGCAGTTCCAAGGAAGACAGGCCCTGTGGGGGGAAGACCCCACACACTAGAGAATAAAGCCTCCACCTATAACTGCAAATAATGATGCTCAATTCCATTCTCCTGCCAACCATGCATTCTGTTGTTTCAGGCAATTGTCCATGATTTCTGCATATTGCCAAAATTCACTAACTGTCTCCAAGTAATTACAAAGACTTAATGAAAACTGGCTGAAGGCTGATGCAGATATACATGGCTGACATCAAGGAATCTTCACTTTTAGCTCATAACAAAATCCACTGTCCACTAACAACATTTTTTTTGCCTGCAGTCAGGTCTAAAGAGCTGCAAAGCCAGAAGGCAGTTTGGATACCATACTTATTGTAAGAGTAATTATTTTTTGGTAGATAATAATTTCAGGTCCATAAGGGTGTGCTCGAGAGCCAGGCTGAGTAACTAGATCCAAAAAGCAACTACCATTAAGCCTCCTAGTGCTCTTACCTGTGTGCAATCATTGTGGCTTACAAAGCAGCATGGAACACGTAAACAGAAAAATCTAATGCAAATCATGACTAACACAATTCTTAAGAAACTTGTCTTATGGTTAATAGAAAGTACTGTGCAGGCTTATAGGGAAGTTTAGGCAGATATAAAAAACTGAAGTTGTGTTCAAGACTGTTCAGACACTTAAGTATCTTAAAGAACAAAAGTACATCAGTCTTGCAAAAAAGCTCAAGTAGGATCAAGTCAGAAATTTTAGTTATTAAATAGAATCTATAACGGGACAGAAGGATGATTTTCTTAACTTTTAGCAGCCTGCCCCCCTTACAGCTCCCCCTAGTTTAACACCAATCCTGATAAGCACTTCCACAAGGAATCATTCAGTTCAGGTATTACCACACGCTGTGCGACATACACTCTGAAACCAACCCACAAAGATTTTAAAAAATAACACAAAAAGGCAGAACACACGTACATACTTAAGACACATGTTGTAAAACTAGAGGTGGAAAATTATGTATCCCACTTTCCCTATTGTGCTAATACATCAATTGCAGACCTATAACTATGCAACATTAATTAACATATAATTCAGAGCCATTTAGAAGTAGCTCAGGATCATCTCCTTTCAAATGTCTACTATTCTTTATCTTGCTCTTTAGGCAAACTGAGGAATGAAACATGCACATTAAAAATTCTCAGTATAAAAAGCAAGTTGTTGAAAAACAAACTTGCAATATTTATGTTTCATTATTATGCCACAAATGACTGTAGAAATACACACATCTACAATAATAATAGGAGTATGTAAAATAACACTGACAGAACTATACTAGCCTCTGTTCATAGAGTGCAAAAGGCCGTAAGATTCATTTCAGTCTTATTTATTCAGCAGAATATAATTAAAAAAAAAAAAAAGTAATATTTATCTGAGCTCTCTGCACTGGATGAATTTCACAGAGACGCAATTTTTTCAAGTTTCAGTCTTGAAACCCTCTTCTTATCTGAGTCATTGGGAATACATGTAGATGTATGCCATCTATATACACAGCTGCGCATATGGATATCCACTATCAGTGTCAGTTCATGTTTTACATCAGTAATGCAAAACTGCAGAAACAGACACATGGATGCACAAAAATAGTTCATCTGCATGTTTACAGAATGCTAATAAAGACTGCAATTGTTACACAGGCACCTAATTATTTGCAGCTTTTGTTTAATAGCAAACAGAGAACAAAGTTTCATGCTGTGCTTAATTCAGTCTTACTGTGGACCGCTCCTCTGCAGTGTCCTCCCATGTACTTACAGCCATATCCACTGCATCAGGTCTAGCAAATATGAGGTCAGTCACATCAGACTGCTGATCCAGAGAAACAAACACTCATCATGTTTTCTTTCGGATTTTCTGCAGACCCAGCTCAGTGTGTGCCACCTTCAGTGTGCACTCCACCAGCAGCACAGCCATAGGCAAAAAAACTGAGAGGAACAGCACCTTTTTGAACCAAAATGCATTTATTTTGGATCCATCACCATGGGAAATTATATCCCTGGCAAAACTGAACTGAACAGCAGACCAAATCTGGCCACAGGAGTACGTGGTAGCAAATCAGATGAACACAGGATCAACTACAATGATGCGTTAATGCACACTGTGCTCATAATGTTATCCCACTGAAATGCCATTCATAAAAACATGCATTTGAACAATGTCATCCACTGTGCTTCAGGACCACACAAACTTACATCCTTCCCTTTCTGAAATCAACTGTAAACCACATTATTCAGGTAATACTAGCAGACTCAATTCTCCTGTGAGTGCATAACCTGATCCAAGATTAGGATCAGCTTTTACCCAGCTTATGCCTTACTGTCAGAACCTCTAACAAGCCTTAATTTCTTTGCATTAGTACCTACAATCTATGTTGTAAACTGTTAGCATCGGTTAACAACAGCAAAATACCACATTATCTTCGACCCCTGAGTGCCTGGATTTAAGTCAGTATACTCATGGGAAAGGCTTTATGGAATAATCAATAAAGGAGTAAAAGACAGCCCAGCATCTCTTCCAGAGGAGAAAACAGAGGGCACACAGCAATTTAAAAACCATGCCAATAACAAGAAAGGAAAAACTAAAGTGAAAAAGAAACCCAAAACACATCCTTTCAACAATGCTCCCAGCAGAGTAGAAGACAAATCCACAAAGTTTAATTTTCAGTATCCAGCTGAGATGCAGTAACAAGCTCTAAGTGCTCAGAGCTCCCCATCAGCTAGCTACAGAACAAACATAGCTGTTCAAAATAATCTAGACTAGACCAAGCAAATAGCAACCAAGTGTTCAGTGAGCTGCAATACAATCAGCTACCAGCCTGCTCTGATGAAGGAATAACCAGCATGTCCTATTCCCAACCTAGGCAGGTTAGCCCCCAAGAGCAGAATTTTTTCCTCTCTTAAATTGCACAGGAATTCTTAAGCTTTGTCTCTTGCACATCATCTTACCCTTAACAGAGCCAGCTCCGTTACGTGTGCCCCTGACAATACCCAAGGCACTAAAAAAGTGCACACAAGAACACAATTCTGTCACCGCTAACACCTTACCTCTCAAAAATAGAAAGGTCATGAAGCTACTCAGGTAATGTGCACACAAAACAAATCTGTGAAATGACACAAAAGCTTATCAAATTATTCTGATGACAAAGATATGCAAGGATGGAAATAGTCATGAAAGACTTCTAAATATAGAGAGGATCACACTGCAGTGAAGTAACCAACTTCAAAAATGTTTGACTTGATAACATATACCATAGCAAGCTTAGTCTGTTTTGCACTTGCAGACTTGAAAAAGGGAAAGCCATGATGAGCTGTCAGAACACAGGCACGGGAGTGCTGCATCAGAGGCCTCAGAACTCAGCTGTTTTGCTTGAAGTGAAAAGCTGGTGTCCACTAATCCCACAAGCCACCCTCCACAGAGTAATGACTTTTTAGGACATTTTCGAAGTAAATATATCTACTGTTCAAGCTGTTCTCCTCTTCAGAAGTCTTTTAAAAGATCAACAAACTTTCTGTATGCATACAATGATAATCTTCCTATGCATTTTTTAAAAAATATTAGTCTTACCTATTGAAAGTATCTGGCAGGATTTAAACATACATCATGAATTACTCAAGGAGAACTCAATTTCAAAAATAAACACAATAACAAGACATTGCAGTCCATGTACACTTTAAAATAATTTCTCCATATTTAAGCTTTCGATGCATGCAACACCTACACAAGATGGATGAATTAGAAAAGAAAAAAAAACCACAATACTTACTCCTCTGATTTTGGCCAGATGTTTAGATAACTATTACCAATTTTTGTTTCTCAAAGACCTAAACTCCTGAGGAGGTACAATGGCAATAGCCAGTACTCAAATGTAATCATCACTCAAGTGAGGATTTAACAAACTGTGTTTCAATGATCTGAGGTCCCAGTACAATGAACAAACAAAATGAAATCATTAATGGAGTTTTTCACAGTTATTTGTTAATTAATCATTGTATTCAGAGATGAGAATTAGTGCCACAGGACATTATCAGAATACTATATCTGATGCATATGCATAGTTTTTTTTAATAGATTTATTGTGGCAGTGTTACATTTTCAAATCATGATCATGTTTCATATCACTGCACATCAATGCACAACCACAATTGTGCTATTCTTTGTACATACTAAAGAACATAGATAAAGTCTATACAGTAACCTTGTGGTATTTTTTAATATTACAAATTGTAGAAGGAAAAACCCTACTGTGATCATTGAGCCATGTCATGATCCTTCCTAGGAAATCTCTGCAGAGATAAAGATAACACAAACTAACCTTTAGAAATCAGATGAGGGACACAGCTATCATAACAATGGTAGCTAAGATCAAATGTTCAGTCTACAGGGAACAGGAATATAGCATACTCTACAAATAATTTTTATTTTTTTATTTATTGAATCCAAGTGGAAATGGTCTTTTCAAGCCTCCACTTGAAAGCTGAGGCAGAAAAAAAAAAGGTACATATGGCCAATGGCTTTACTCGCCTTCGTATTTTCTGATTTTTTTGAAATGTGAATCAGAAAATCTAAGCTTTCCATCCAAATTAAGAGATCACTGTCGTACTACCACACAACAGGTTTCATCACTGTCAACAGTAACTTAGAAGCAACTTGTACTTAAACATTTTTATGTTGGAGCCTAGCAGCTTGCAGCAGAAGCATAAGATTCCGCCTTCTACATACTTTAGAGACCTGAACACACATCAGCATATGCAGAAGCTTTGGCTGACTGCTTTTTTAAGCAAAAAGTGAAATGGAAGAAGCAGTCAGTTGATTTCTGATTTCCAGAGTGTTTTCTACACAAGCCGATACCCTGAAAATCCAAGATCCCCAGAGGGAACATATAAAGCTGACAGTCTGAGATTTTTTAATATGAAATGTCCAGGGATAATGTATTAATCAACCATATAAATGTGTTTGCAGTACACTTATAGATAGAATAAGCATATCAGTAAACATAAAAGTTGCATCTATACTACTTGCTCTGAGTTGTGTTGTATATATGTGCCATGAATGCAGGCAAAGAAGATGTGACATGAGAAATAAGAGACAAGCAGTGAAATAACTTACTTGGCATAAAATGACCAAAAAAACCTTTATCTTCCTATAAATATGCAAAAGCATTCAATAATTACAATCTGTTTGTAATTATTAGAAATTACAGAAATTTCCATAATTAGAAATGTTTCATTCTGTCTTAGCCATGATTATATTGACAATCTCTAATTCAAATCCAAAAGCTACACAAAAACCTGGTTTAGTACCTTAACCTTTTACTTTCACTAACACAGAAATTTAGCTTATAGTGGTGAAACATTTTTTTTTATACATATACACCAGCATATTTATAGGTGCCTAAATATAAGCAGATTGAGGGCGTTTTCCCATACTACCAACAAATTCCTTTGTGAGCAGCAAGAATTCAATGCCTAAAAAAAACCAAACTACAAGATACCTAAATTTGGGGTTGGAAATCACTTGTATATTGAGAGGTTGCGTTATTCTCTTTGGAAGCATGCATTTGAATAAGATTCATTATCTGAAATGCTTACCATCTGCAGTCTTCTCCTAGTAAAGGATATAGATCGACCATGAGTAAAACCTGAGCTGCCTATTTCGTGCCTGGGACTCCTACTGGCTGACTCATGAATGACCGTACCTAAAGGAACCCTCCTTTAGAGACCAAAAGGAGATTGCTTTCTTGAAGAAAAAAATTACCGTTATCATAGAGCAGAGGTGTTAGTACAGGTTTTAAGAACCTCTGGCAAGGAGAAGTGAGTCTGTTTACATAACACATGTGAATGCCCCCAGGAGAACAGATAAGAAACTCATCCCAAATTATGTATGTGCAAGGTCTTTTGATCAAGCATTTCTATTTTCTTTCTGTCTTCTTTCCTGAAATTATGATGTCATGGGTTTGAAAACTGTCATGGAAGTCAGAGTGGATTATGTCAAAGTGGAGCAATACTGTAGAGAAAAAATTACAAAAGCTTTTTCTTATTTCTGTGTAAGATCTCCTTTTCACATTTATAAGGGAGCTCACAGTGCTCCACAGCATTCATGTATACATAAACAATGTATTTAAGATCTGAGTAGATGAGCAGAGAAGGGCTAAAACAAAGCATGAAGCAGGAAAAAAAACTAAAAAGTAATTGTATCTCATGTTACTGTGATGATGAAGAGGCCTCTTGGCTATCCGAGGCATTCTGCACATTATTAAATTTGAGGATGTTTTGTCAATACAGTTTACTGACAACATAAAGGCAGTAGATGCTTGGTGAAAGGACTTGCATTACATTTTAAACAATTTAACTGATGCTACTATAGGAGTATTGCAAATAATTTATTTCTCACTGATGAAAATGCATTGGCTTTTTTTTCCTCAGGTGAGGCAAGAAGCTTAAGTCCTATAGAAGACTTATCTTCATCACATAGACTTTGCTGGATCTATGTCAATTCATACAACCTGGTGATCTGGTGTTTGAAAAAACCTGTAGTGAAAGAGTTTTCAGATGCAAAATTACTTTTAACCCCAAATTATATTTTTTGGGTAGAGCTTATCTCTTCTGCCAAACTTTTCATCACATTGTTATAATGTCTTGTAAGGCTGCCAGATCCACACAGAAAGAAAGATCAGACAGTTCTCAAACAATTAAGCATTCTTTGGAATACCATTAAATTAACTTAAATTGCCTTTGAGATAACCATGTGACAAAGATCTGCAAATTATTAGCAGGATAGTTTCAAATATCAGACTCTATTTAATACTCCTGTTCACTCTTCATTAGAATGAAAGAAGCTAATAATTAGTTTAAGTGCCTTTATTAAAAAAAAACAAGTCTTGCATGTTCTATGATCCTGAAACACGGCTTCAGATTATAAAACCAAAAGGAACGCTGTTCTCATCTCTCACTGTTTTCCATCACCATCCTAAGGATTTACTTGCAAACTGTGTAATCCTAAGGAGAAATGCCACTTACAATCCTGATTTTAAGAGCAAACGCATTTATCCTTTTAAAAACTAGCTTGCTTGCTCTAACTTCCTAGTGTTTCATGACGCATTCAAAGCAACAGAGCTCCTCAGAAAAGTTCTAAAAAACTTAGATGTAAGCAATCTGTACTTGCAGATTAAAATGGCTATCTTAGCAGTTGTCATCACTGATTTTTTTGGCGTTTAATGATCAAGGTAAGACATTCTTAGTTGGGATTGGGTAAGTAGTAACACAACTGACCACAATCTAATATGACCTACAACTATTTAAAATGCAGATTCTTACACTTTTATGATTATTTGCTTCTGAACTGTGACTTGTAAATATGCAATATTATTTTAGATTTAGAAGGCCACTTGCTGTCTCTTTTGCTGACTCTTTTCTGCGCCTCTGTGAATTATGAGCATTAAGTTTTCCCAGGACAAAGAAGCTAGGGCATGAGGAAAGTAGTCATCTCTGTTTCTCCCCTAACCAGTCTTAAAAAGCAAAAGCAGCTAAGTCTCTTGCAGGAAAAGCTCACAGCCCCATTACAGTGTTAAAAAGTGCAAAAGGCGGAAATGAATGTGTCTAGCCTATGTAAACTCTTTATGAACAGCACCAACCTACTCACTCTTGAGGAGGTTGATTACAGCTAGGTGAAGATGTAACAAAAAGTCAATCATCAGTCCTAAACCTTCCTCTCTCCCCAGAACTGAGGAGACAGGTTAACAGTTAACAGGTATCAATTCCTTAACAAAAATGTTTTTTAAGAAAAATTAACATACAATAATCATGGAATGGAAAAGAAACAACATCAGGGTTAAAGAAAAGTGGATTCTGTTGACACAATATATACAACACAGAACTAAGAGGTGATTAAGTAAATTAATCACTTATGCAACCAAGTGGAACTTTTACTATGGAGCAATGAAAACACGTCATATAAAGGCAAAGGTATTTGGGATATCCACTAATTGAAAAGACTGTTAATCTTCAAACTTGATAGTTAGAATGAACCTCCCCTCTTTAAACCCTAGGGGTTAGATATAGCTCATATGAACTGCTGAAATGAGAAAATGCAAGGCATGTACTAAATATCCCAGAGGCAGCAGTACTTAGTCCTTTAACAGGCATTCAGACTAGCTCTTTATTACTGAATGCTCCAGTGAGCCCTTTGTATGTGCTATACTAGATGGTATTTTCACCATGACATCCACAACTATATATCATCACTCTTTCTCTCTTCCTAGGTGGACTCTGATTTTCTGCACTCAATACACATTAATCTGTAAAGCTCCCTTTTCTACAATGGTTTTCCTTCTCTTCAGGAAGCAAAATAAGGAAGTATTAAGAGTGTGTATTTTTTATATATTGCAAAGAGAAAATTTTAAAACAAAAAGAAATCAAGTTTTTACAGAAACTGAAAAAAATGAAGAGTTTCAAGTCAAATTAGAAAAACATTTAAGTTCAATAGGATATTTAGTTATGCAAACAAGGAAGCAGCCAAGCTTTTGCACTAGCTTTTTGACTTACGCTTCTTTTATAGTTGGAGAGCAACAGAAAATCCTAGGATGCAAATGATCAAAACAATTTCAGATTTTCTCAATATCAAGCAAGTTATACCCATTATTCATGTATACCTTTGATTCATTTTTCTCCCAGTAGACTTTAAGGGAGCTTAGATGAATATCTCTAATTCAGATGTCTTCACTGCAGATAACAACTTTGCTTCTTGGGCTTCATGGCAGCTTGCCTTTCTGATCCAGCAACTAAATTCAGTTGAATAGTATGAAGACACTTGGTTACGGAACTTTTCTTTCAATATGACTTTGAAATCTACAGGTCTTAGTGTAACCACATTCCAAGACTACTAACTTTATGAGCTTCCAGATCTGTTTTTATCAATCAGCACCTCCAAGTCCTTCTCTTCAGGGCTGCTCTCAATCCATTTTCTGGTCAACCTGCACTTGTGCTTGGGATTACCCCAGTCCAGGTGTATGACCTTGCACTTGGCCTTGTTGAACTTCATGAGGTTTGCACAGGCCCACCTCTTAAGCCTGTCTTAAAAGAATCCCTTCCCTCCAACTTGTTGACCACGCCACACAGCCTGGTATCGTTGGCAAACTTGCTGAGGGTGCAATCAATCCCACTGTCCATGTTATTGACAAAGATGTTAAACAGCACGGGTCCCAGTACCAAACTCTGAGGAAAACCACTCTTCACTGGTGTGCGCTTTGACATTGAGCCGTTGACCAAAACTCGCTGAATGCAACCATCCAACCAATTCCTTATTCACGGAGTGGTCCAACCATCAAATCCATTTCAACAAACCAAAAGTAATTTCTTCCCAATTTGTGATTTTTTTTCACAAATGGTTAATCACAGCATCCAGTGATGTTGAGGCCAAGAACCTTCCCTTCAAAAGTCTACTCATCTGTCGTGGTTTAAGCCAAGTCATGCAGTCTCTGTCTCACTCCCCCCACTTCCTCCCTCAGCTCCCGGAGGGATGGGGAGGAGAACTGAAAGAGTACAACTCCCACAGGTTGAGATAAGAACATTCCAGTAACTAAGGTGTAACACAAATCATTACTGCTACCACCAATAATAAAAAATGACAAGGGATATAACAAGAGAAGAGAATAAAACGTCTCAACACTGACCGGTACCCAGCTCCCACCACAGCAGTGATCTAGCCCTTCTGGATAACTGCCCTCAGTTACATCCTGGGCATGATGTGCTGTGGTATGGAATACCTCTTTGGTTAGTTTGGGTCAGGTGTACTGTCTCTGCTTCCCCTCCTCCCTGGCAGAATATGAGGCACAGAAAGTTATTGTTCAGACTAAACATTCTAAGTAGTAGCTAGAAACATGGGTGTTATCAGCACCATTCTCAGACCAAAAGTCAAGAACACAGCACTGCAACAGCCACCAAGGAGAAAAAATGACTGCTACTGCTGAACCCAGGACAGTATCCACCCCTTATTCCATACCATTCACGTCATGCTCAGGTCCCACATTTTCAATATACCTTCACTCTTATATATACATATAGTGCATGGACGAATCCCTATAAAGCTGCTGAGTCCATCCGGTCCATGATGCCAGGCTCCATCTCTTGTAACAGTCTTTCAGAGCAGGAGAAGCTGTGTGCAGGGTTCACACTCATAAATAACCTGGGCAATAGTATCCATTGCTAAGTCCACCCCTCGATCATGAGTCCATCTGCATGTTGTATCTCTGCTCTGAGGGCCTGAAGTGTCATGGGCCCACCAGGCTCAAAATGATACACCCTCCCCTTCAGCAGTTTCTGCAGCTTGTCCTCAGGGACTCCATACAGCTGCCTTCCATCTCCAACGCTTTCAAAGCAGTGGAGGAGCCCAGTGGACTAGATACTTGCCCATACTGTCCCACACAGCCTGCCACTCATGACTGTCCAGCCTTGGGGAAAATCTCTTGGTCCTCCCATAACACTGTCCAAACCCAAACAAGGCCCAAACCTGACTCTGCTCAACTCTCTGGACCAGACAGAATGGTCATGGGTAAAACACACTCTGTATGTGTGCCAGCATGTTGATCCCCATCACAATCAGCAGGCAGGTCTCAAGGGTACCCAAAGGCCATTCAAAACCTTCAGAACTCTCAAATGATGCTGCTGTGCCTGTCACTGGGGCTGATGTAGCTGCTGTACTTGTCACTGGGGCTGGTGCAGCTGCTGTACTTGTCACTGGGGCTGGTGCAGCTGCTGTGCTTGCCGGCTCTCTCACCACCAGCTTCTCTGAGTCCAGATCTTCCTCCTCTGCCTTGCTGGCAAGTTCTGCGCGGTCTTCTGCGTCCTCCTGGGGCTTGGCGGGAGACTGCTGGGGAATGCTCTTGGCTTCCACGGGGCTGGGCTTGGCCACGGGGCTCAGCTGCCCTGCCGCCTCCTCCCACTGCTCAGCATCCGCCTCCTTTCCCCCTCCCCGTTCGGCCGGCGCCGAAAGGGCCACACAAACCGGCGCTTCCAGCTGTTCCCTCACCGTCTCCTTCCCCTCCTCAACCACCTCAACCTCCACCACTGGCAGCGGCCATCTCTCAGCCGTGCCGCCACCATCTTGGCGCTGGGGGCTGCTCTCTCCCGCCGGCTCCCGGGGCCACCCCTCCTCAGCTCCCCACAGCCTCACAAAGACGGAGGCGAGGCCGAGGGCCAGGACGGTGAAGAGCAGCGGGACAGCCAGGTACAAGTCCATGGCAATGTCCATCCTGTCCCGCTGCTGGAGCCCAGCTGCATTACAGATCATTGCCATAAAGTGCAATGAGACAAGAACCTTAGCCCAAGCCCCCCATTCAATAAACACTAACACAGCAAATACCGGCAGTAAGTAAGGTACAACATACTGGAACTCTGACTTCAAGAGCCACAACATTAAGAGCCAATAAATCAGCATTGTGCCGTCAGATCTGCATTATCTCAACCCTTCGTGCCCCACATTGGGTGCCAAAAAGAACTGCCATGGTTTAAGCCAAGCCATGCAGTCTCTCACTCACTCCCCCCACTTCCTCCTTCAGCTCCCGGAGGGACAGGGAGGAGAACTGAAAGAGTACAACTCCCACAGGTTGAGATTAGAACAGTCCAGTAACTAAGGTATAACACAAACCACTGCTGCTAACACCAATAATAAAAAATGACAAGGGAAATAACAAGAGAAGAGAATAAAACGTCTCACCACTGACCGGTACCCAGCTTCCACCGCAGCAGTGATCTAACCCTTCTGGATAACTGCCCTCAGTTACATCCTGGGCATGATGTGCTGTGGTATGGAATACCTCTTTGGCTAGTTTGGGTCAGGTGTCCTGTCTGCTTCCCCTCCTCCCTGGCAGAGCATGACGCTCAGGAAGTCCTTGATCACAGTAAACATTCCAAGCAGTAGCTAGAAACATCAGTGTTATCAGCACCATTCTCAGACCGAAAGTTAGAAACACAGCACTGCACCAGCTACTAAGAAGGAGAAAAATGACTGCTACTGCTGAACCCAGGACATCATCATAAGCCATGTGCAGAAAATGGTGTCATCAACAGAAATGAGTAAAATACACCAAGTGGCTGAAGCTGGTACCTCAACAATTTCTACTAGCTAAGCTGCAGCAGCCACAATGTCCCACATCTATCTAATGGAAAGACAAATCAGAATGAGACTTATAAGTAAGATGGAGACACATGTTTTACCAAGGCCTTTAGTGACATGACAAGAGATAAGAGTTTTAAAATGAAAAAGGGTAGACTTAAGATTAGATATTAGTAAGAAATTTTTTTATGATGAGGGTGGTGAGACACTGGCACAGGTTGCCCAGTGAAGTTATAGATGCCCCATCCCTGACACGCTCAAGGCCAAGTTGGATGGCACTTTGAGCAACCTGGTGTAGTGAAAGACATCCCTGCCCATGGCAGGGGGATTGGGCTACATAATCTTTAAAAGCCCCTTCCAAACCAAGACATTCTGTGAATCTACAGCATTACAAATTCTGTGCTCCTCCAAGGAATGACAACTGTAGGACAAAAGAGGAACAAAAACTGCAAAAAAAAACCCATAAGTTTTTGTTTTGTTTTGTTTTTAGATTCAAAACCCATAAGGTTTGAATTTAAAAATACTTTTCGAAAGTATTATTTTAAACTAAAATCTGCTTTATTTAAAATAACATCTGAGTGGTTTTGATGGGTAACTCAGATTTTCAGTGAGTTACCCATTAGGTAAGCCAATGCCAATTTCAGGAAGACTACCATACCCTTGATGCACTTCAAATTTCTGTCTCCCATGTGATGAACAATCCTTCTCTTTTTAAGCACAGTAATAACAACACTTCACAAATTATGTAATTCCTAACTTTAGGAAAATATAAAAATACTCTCTTTCAACTCACAATTATATCTCTTTTTCCTGTCTTTAACTCTTCCTCCCCTTACTGCTTCATGCTTGTGACAGAATAGTACTACCTGACTCCTTGAGCTTCTTTCCCTCATTTGAATATGATGCCTTGAAAAGATGACTTGAAAATGATTCCTTCTCCTTTTTACTTCTTCAAGAGAAAGTTTGTGTTTTTAACTACTAAAACTTTTTTCATCAATTTTTATTTATGCACCCTTAAGTTTTCGATAATAATATAGAATCCAATATAGATTCTTACATAAGTCAGTTAAACTTCCTGGAAGCAAATCAAGTTCTTCCTTTTCATAAGTTTATAGTAGATTGACTTTTTTAGGGAGGCTTGGGGAGAAGAGAAAGTTGTTTCTTCACTGGGTTGGGAAGGAAAACCTTACAACACATGCCATAGAATTCCAAGGAAAGCCTTCTCCTGCATCCACTTGCAGCTCTAATGTCCAGGAAACACAAAATGCCCCTGACATAGCAGGAATTCTTCAAGTGTTATCTGCACAGCCCAACAGCATTTGCAAACAGCCAACTATTTCTTCCCAAAATATACCACCATATCTTCAGCAACTCAAATCCCAGTGTCAGATTGTGGATGAGGGATTCCAAACCACCTTCCCAAGCAATACTCTGCTTCTCAAATCTTGCCACTTTGTCAAGTTACAGAGGCTGAGAGCTTCACAGTACGCCCTTGGCAACACAAGAGCAGAAGAATGCATGTCAGTAAAACAACATACTTTGATATAATTTTTAAACCTCCCTGAATCTTTTGTATATCACTGAACAAGTTTCTTCCTGAAACATGACTGGTTTCCACCATAAACCAGACATTTTTTTAGGGTTTTCTTTGCCACCTAGTCAGAATTACAGTTTGCTATTGCATTTATTTAATTTTTATTAACTCGCAACAGCTTTCCCAAAGAACTCTGATAGGAATACTTGCATGCTGCATTAGGAACTTACAGAAACTAAACAGGGCCCAGTGGAAAACAGGTGGCTCCAATTTTACTCATCACTCTGGGACACAACTAAAGCTCAAGAGAAATACAAAACAAAATTAAGAAAAGCAGATACAAATTCTTCCAAGTTCATTTTCTTTGCTAGCGTAAATTCTAAAACCTAATTGACCCCAATTCTCTCCTCATTTTCTTTGTGCATACTGGCAGAGTAAATATTTTTTCCATTTTTTTTTTTTTTAATCTACAGAGTATGCTATACATTATGCAAGTGTTTTACATTATAAAAAAATTACCACACATATTGGATTCTGGTTTATAGTATCATGGTTGTTTAGTCTGTACAGCTAATAGTTCTCTAATATTTCTCTCTCACTTCATAAAAAACTTAATCCTAAAGATTTCCTTTTATTTTTAAGCAGAACTTTCAAACTGATATAAGACATCTCAGCAACAGCAATCCATGTTTCACTTCATTTCAGCAATCATAATATCCATTTTCTCATTTTTTTCATTCATATGCAGTTAAAGAAATTTTTTCAAACAAGTCTGCACTGCTTGCATTAATCCTTTTCAGAAAGCTTCCTTACCATACCAAAGCGGACAATAAAACCAGAAGTATGAGATTAAAAAATTCAAGTAGGCTCCAGTAGCTAGAGCCTAAATCAAAGAGCAAAATCCATGGCTCGATTTTTATTCACTGCTATTTGGAATCTATCTTAACATAGATTTCCCTGCCCTCCCCATACATCTTTCAATTGCTGAGAATCTTGCTTCCCACTGTTTCAGACAATGAAGGCTTTAGAGAGCAGAAACAGTTTCAAGGGGTGGTGCACATTTAACTACTACTTCCCAGCCCTAAAAACACATACTGGTTTTTCTCTTCATTGAGACAAAAAGACAAGGAGGCTAATTGAAAACTCTTATCTTGGCCCATTTCAATTGCTTCATTTCAGTTAAGTACAAAATATAGCTTAATGCAGGAATCACCTCATAAAGTCCTGGTCTCTGAATATTGTTATATTTAATAACAATTCTTTGATCTGGCCTTTAAAATCTATTACTCCAGTTAAAAATGAACCCTTTAATTTGGCACACAATGAATCTGTAACTACAACTGCATTTTAAAAACAGAGCTTTAACGTACCTTCATTCATAACTATACAGATTTATTACTGCCTTCATTTAAACTCTTCTCCCACAACAATTAGGAAACTCTGGTTTTGGGTGCAGAGTGACTCATTTTTCTTGCACAAAGACTTCAAACTCATAATGAATAACCTATAGTTTAAAATATTTAATTTCTGAAATGAAATCCATGCATTATTCTATTTGCTTTTTTGATGATAGCCTAATATCTTAACATGTCATTTTGCCCCCACACTATTCATACTAATCCTATCCTATCTTGCAAGGCAGCGACAGGACGAGGGGAAGTTCAGGCTAGAGATAAACAAGAAGTTCTCTACTGTGAGGGTGGTGAGGCACTGGAACAGGTTGCCCAAAGAAGTGGTAAATGCTCCATCCATGGCAGCGATCAAGGGCAGGCTGTACAGAGCCTTACGCAACATGGTCTAGTGTGAGGTGTCCCCCCTGGCAGGGGGGTTGGAACTAGATGATCTTAAGGTCCTTTTCAACCCTAACTATTCTATGATTCTATGAGCCTATGATGTGAGATGTATCCATTTCGAATTCAAACTAGTAATGCAGGTCAAGCTCACTAGTAAATTCAAAAGCTAATAAAACCAGAGGTAGACTCTCCTTCCCTTGCCAGCATTAAATATTTCCAAGGATATGTGTGTCTGGGAAGAAAAAAAAATGCACTAACTGCAGTTCCTTATTTTCAGTGGTTTAATATTCCAGCTTTTCCTTCTTAACTGACGTAAAGGAACAATTTTTTTTTAAATTTCAGTGATAGTGATTTCAATTCCATTTAGTTTTGAGCAGATATTTTTCCTCTACATTAAAGAAAAGAAAACAAAACAAACAAAACCTAAAAGTTTTGTTCTAAATTTTTTTGTTTGTTTTCAATTATTGCTATATATATTCTTGCCAGACTTTAGAATGGGTTTTTGTTGATTTTGTTCTGGGTGATACCTTGGCGTGCTCAGGTAATCCTACTGAAATTAACGGAATAAGACCTTGTGCAACCTCAGCGCAACAGGACATTTACTGAAATGTTAGACTCTCAATGACAGACCTCTCTGTGCTCAGGGTAATGATCCAGTCTTTGCTGAAGTTAAGGACTGAAATCTGCTTGTGTCTACTTGTATTTCTTCAACTGAGAAGCATTACATACCTATCCCTGCTGGACTCTGAGCTTGCCTGTGGATGCCATGAAGCACATACCACATGAAAATTGCACAAGTGTTAATAAAGTGCGATTGAAGCCTCCTTACACACTGTTAAAACTTACCTATGAAGTCTTGATAGATGATGAGAAACAAAGTTGGCTTGTATAAATACATACAGCACTGCTCAAAGTTTGCATTTGACAATAAAAGTAAATTCATCTAGGGACTATATGTCATTTAAGACCTAATGCCAGAGAACTAAAGAACCTTTATGACAGGAAATTCTTAAGGAAACTCAGGAACACATATATATATGATCCTATATTACAAATAACATGAGAATTATAGAAGCAATTTTTTAAAATAAAAGACCTAAGGTGTATGAGATCATAGCTGAAAACAATCAGCCAATGCGAAAAATTTTCAGGGTAATGACAAAGATATGACTGAAAAAGATCACCTTAAAATACTGTTTTCTCTTGCAAACAGGACTTCATTCCTATGCCACACAGTGGGGCAAAAAGATATTTTTTTTACATTTGCATTTTTACACAGATGTGTTGCTTTTATTCTTATGTGCTTACACATATGCATCCAAAGTATGTTCAAAGTATGACTTTGAGCACTGGAAACTCTACTTTCCTTTTGGGGAAGTCACCACAAGTGACTCAAGTCCCAACACAAAACTGTACTTCTCCCAGCACTCATGGGGTCAAGCTATATTCCTTCCTTTTATATATACTGTCGTTCTTTCTGAGTCTCAGATTTCTTTCATTGTGTTCTCCTATACTCATACATAAATGTTCTTGTCAGCTTTCCTCTTGTGTGATTCCGTTCTCAGCTGTACCTTGGTATCAGTGCACCATTTTGCCCCTCTTGTAGATGCCCAAGGAATGTTCTTCTCACCGGGGACATCACTAAACTCTGGGGTGAAGTCCTTGACACTGGATGTATTAGTCTGAGCTGCTTATATACTCAATTTCTCCTGCAAAGTCTTTTAGTAATTAATAATAATAAAGATAGATTCTGAATCCTGACAATTAGTTCTAGAATGAAAACATATACAATGGTTTGGGTTGAGTAAAGGTCTGGCATCTTCTTCCCCCTTTCTTGTATTTATTGTACCCTCTTCCCCTGCTTGTCTCTAAAAGTGAATTCTCTTGAGCAAAGATACTTTATGTATGCATGTAAGGTACAATGTTTTAAGTGAATATGAGCCATTTTTATAGGAAATATTACAATTGCTGGGCCCATACAAACCTCCAAATATAACTAGTTTCCTGTACTGTATTTGTTCTGAAAGGTAGTTTGTTGGGCAAACTGTGTACATGAGCATACAACTCACGTCTTCTCACAGACTACTTTTTGGGGAAGAAAAAAGCAAACTAAAAAGCAAAATAAGCACTAAGATTGTATAAGTGCAAAAAAAATTTAAACTATATTCTTATACATAGTTTCCCAAAGACTTTGAAATAAAATTGTATTACAACAACAAATATTTGCAAAAACAAATTTCATTTCAACAGAAGTGGGTTGAACAAGAATGTTTTTTTGAGAAAAAAAGACAAAACTTTTGCAAACAATCTGTATCTCCTGAAGTATCTACTGCAAGACATTTAATTTCTATTTCTGATTTTCCATAAGTATCTCTCAACTCCCTCAAATTTAGAGGCATATTTACCTGCGTTTTGAGATAATGAATTCTTCAGTTTCCTTGTTGAATTACAATCTTCTGCATCAAGTATTTCCCTAGTTTCACGTCTTCTGCTGTGGCATTATCTCCCTTGACTAGTGTGAACAGTACACATACATTATCCTCGCTGCTCCTTGATGATTTCAAAATTCTTTGCCCGTTCTCCATCAAATTTTCTACTTTCAAGGCAACTAATGGTCCAAGCTCTGTAACTTCATTGAGCAACTAATTCTATTGGACTGACAGGATTATACTACAGTCTTTGTACTATACTATAGTCACTAGACTTGTCTGCACAGCCTGCAAAGCAGCAACAGAACTACAGCAAATGGAACAGTGCCTGCAGCTCATCCTTCCCACTCCCAGTAAGCCCGGCTGTGTCTGAATTTCTCATGTAGTATCCACTTCTCTTCTCTAAAGTAACCCCCTGATTCCCAGTAAAGAAGCGGATTTTCCCCTATTTAGACCAGCTTTTACGCAATGGTTTATGGGTCCTAGAACTACTGTTTTACATTTTCTGTATTAAACTGCATTTAGCACCTGTGGGTTCATGCAGCTGAAGCTGAGCACAATCTACTCTATTCACAAAGTTGTCCACTTTACTATATTGATAAGTTAATATTTTCAGTGCCTAAAAGGACAGTTAAAGAACTTGAGTAAAGATTTTGTAAGTATGGTTTTATCTATAGCAAAGTATTTAGCTAAATACTAAGCTGCTTAGTAGCTAATTGTAGACTAATGACACTAAAATCTATTCTCAAAGTTAGCAGAATAAAAAAGAAAAAAAAAGGACAGGTGGAGGGGGAGAAAAACCCAAGAATGGCATTTCATTCATATGCATTAACAGAAATTGCTGGTTATCCCAGTTAACTTGGAGCTATGCTCCAGGCAATCTCCCAGACAGTAGATAACAAATCACTCTGGGATTCTCGCTGACAAAAAAAAGATGTTCTTATAAGACAGTCTTTTGATTTGAGAAGTTAGAAGTATTTGATAAAACAGTTGTGAATCTCATCATGTAGCAAGACTGAAACCGCTTACAGACCCCCATTTCTTATAAATTCCATGAATAAGGAACTGCAGAACAACTTTCCAGCATGTTAGCAGTGGAACAAGTAGCTGCGCTGTATTTCTTTTTTAATTCTAACATTTTTTAAAAAATCTTTTTCTATTTTATAGATATTGACTTGCATATGAATAGACTTCACATGTGACTATGTAAACTCAGTAGCTTACATAAGCAAGTAACCCCAAGTCACAACCATTATTCTCTTAAGGATGATAGAAAGAAAAAAGCACATCCTAAGTCTAGTTATCTTTTTTATTTCAGTCAGTACTTATAACCAAGCTGGGAAGTCTCAGAGTCACTCTGCTCCCTCTTCTTTAACATTGTAGGGAAGTCTTACTGTCTCAGTCCAACTTGGTATCTTGTGTTTACAACTGGGCTTAATTTATTTTGGGGAAAAGATCCAATCCCTGTGCTTCTATGAAATAATTAACAAGTTTGGGTGCAGGTGAAAAGCAGCAATACACGTAATTTATCCTTTCATTTCAATCCTCCAGTTGTTATGCACTTGTCTTTTTATAATTTCGGAACTTGATGCACAGCATCATACAGTGTTCTTAAAGTATTAAGGTTAGTGATGCATAACAAATACATATTTGCCAGTAAGATCAGTAAAGGTTTAGCCTTAAGAGGAAGGAGAAGGCTGGATCTCAGGAAGAAAAGAAAGGCAAAGGGCAAATACATTCCAAAGAAACTGAAATGTCCCCAGGTCTGTGCCAGTACAGAATTATTCCTGAAACCTCATGAAGCCAAGTCAGCAGCAGCATCCTGATACCCAGGACAACATATTTTTATAACGTAATACTTAAATCATTAATTTAAAGCAGTTGTAGAGAGAGTACTAAAACCCACCAGAATAGAAACCAGATTAAATTATCATGTAGGAGTAGCAATCTTATTTTTTCCACAGATCTTTAGGTCATGTTATTTGGAAAGTAGCAATGGCAACATTCAATTCCTTAGCAAGAAAATACAATACCATCCAATGTTTCACCTAATAATATTACAACAGACTGTTTGTATTCTTCGTATTAAGGGGTTATCTAGTACTAAGAAGCCAGCCATGCTCAGATGGTGTTCCCCAGCATTTATCACATATATAAATAACACGCTTATAAAGCAATTGAAAAGATTTAGTGTACTAGTTGCTGAAAACAGTCATTGGTTTAACATAACAAAGAGAGCAAGTGAGACTATTTAGATCACTTATTTTAAAAGGCGGGTCAAATTAAATATTATAAATAAGCATGGCATTTGACTGTCCTGCTGAACATCTTGTTCAAGATAATAATGACTGATTCACTGTGAAGTGTTGTATCAAATGAAATTGATTTCTGCTGCGTGAGACAAGGGATCAGCACGGTAAAAGGAAGTGCATGTTAGGGAAAGCCTAGGTATATTGAGCACCGGGACCAGACTGTATTTGTTTAGTGTTAATTTCATTCCATATAAGACAAACCACCACAGTACAACTTAAAGTACCATTGAGATATACACTGAGATACACCATTAGTATACTTAAAGCTATACCATTGACAAAACCATTTTCCTTAATGGTATAACATAAAGTGGAACCTACTAGCTAGGGTTTTTCCTTATTCCAGGTTTTTTTAAATCACCATCTAACTGCCTTTTGTGGACACCCAACGACGTTACCTCCTGGCTGGTGTGGTCTTTGTTTTTTAGCTAGGTAGCCGTGCATGCTACAGTATGCATCTACACTGCTGCATTTAAGAGGTCACTGGTTTAGCATCAAAAAGGTCACAAAAAGCAACCACATTGACTGTGATCCTCTGAATCCCTCAGCACTTGACTGGTATGACTTGGGAGGCAAAGGAAAGTGACTGGAAGGTTTTACTTTGTGGAGGGTTTCCAAGCAACACTGCACAGTTGAGCAGACTCAAGCAATGGGAACAATGGCTATCTTTGGCAAGGATCCATTAAAGGGAAGCCTGCAGCAATACCATTGTATTCCCACCACCAGTGGCTATACATACATGCTATGTTAAATAGGATAAGAAATACAAGAAAAACAAACCTGGGAATGGGGTGAAGAGAGGGATGTGCAGACTGACTAATTTTTGGTATTTGAACTCCAGTTCTTGCAGAATATAGTAACAGGATTAAAAAGCATTGCTTAAAACACAAAACCTTGTACTGCAGAATTTCTAATACACTTCCATTTTGGTCAAAGCACAGCCTGACATACAGCAAAGATAACAAGGTGTTGAGAAATTACCAGTCAGTCTGACAGCGCATTACCAGTTCAACCCGTTGAAGCTATAATTTTGATCCTGGGACATACTAAGGCAGGTCAGGCTTAGTTTTTTTCCCATTCTTAGCTCATGCTTACAGAAGATTTCTCAAAATCTAAGAACTCCAACCCACACATCTGAGTAAATAGGAGGTGGTAGTTCTGAAGAGATGCAACATGGATGCCAAACAGCTAAGTTAGGTCAAAGAATTAAGAATATTGGGACTTTTTATTATTATTATTTCTTACAGCCATGGTTTTAATGAAACTGCTAAAAAGCATTTCCTTTTAAACACTGCATTTAAAATCCTTGTGTTATGTGGGGCAACCTGATCTGAAATCCTGTAATTTTCTGCCATCAGCATTTATGATCAATTTGCGTAAGCCTTAAAACTTGTCTTTTTCTTTTTTTAAAAAAGAAGCCTAATGTTTTAATTTTAAATGTTTGTTAAGGATATTCAGGATGCAGAAAAATAATTTAGAAGATTTCATTAAATAATCTGACTAGACTTCCTTTGAGTTCTCACAGCTTCCATGTAACTGTTTCTTTTTCAGAAAACATGCAGCCATATTTGAGGATTTTTTGAGGTTTGCAGAAACACAGAATCTTGCAATACCAAACAAGTAACTGAAAATTCACAATATGTTCAGTACTACCATTAGTTTCATATTTGGCATTACACAGTTTATTTCCTACTATGTCAACAGAATCCTATTTGCAAGAATGAATCACCAAGTATATTTCCTGTTTCCAGCAGATATTTTTGTGATAAAATACCTTTAAGTATCTAAATAATAGAACTAAAATACCTTGGAAAAAGGAAAAGGAAGAGGAAAGCTAAAAAAAAAAAAAAAAAAAACAGGAGTTGGAAAAGGTGGAGATAGTAAAACTAAAAATATCACTGATTCTCCTTTGAAAATAAAATACTGGATTCTCTGTCATGCTCTGAAAGACTTAGAAAAAGCATAAGGGAACAAAAGGAACAAATTACTCAGTTGCTGTTCAGTAAAAATAATCTATAGATCTGTAAGGCCAATTTACAAGCTGTGGCTGAAGCATTGTTCTTGTTCCAGGAGAAGTGTTGAGCAGTACAATTTAACATTCACTCAGCCAAAACAAATAAATTAAGACATGTGCAGTGCTGACTAATTACACCTGTTGCCATACAACTTTCTGAGAGTTCAAAATACTGCTCCTTTTTTGGTGGTTTTTTGTTGTTTTTTTTTCTTGGGGGGGGGGAGGAATGGAAATTAACCCCATTTCCTGATTTTAATCAAATCAATAATTTATCTAATATTTGTCTTAGCTGTTTAGAACCATACAGAGCAACAAAAAGCATAATTTCCAATGAGTTTCCCATTATGGAAATAAGTTCTTCTTGCATAACATGTAAAATAGTGATTTTTTTGCATTATTCCAAATAAAGTTAGACTATATCTTTCTCTACTTTTCTATTATCCTATTACAGCAGATGGTGATAATGCATAGTCAGATTTAAGAGTCTCATTCAGCTCAATTTCTGTATTTTCTACCATCATTTAACCATTTAGATTGTTTGCAAACTCTCTTTAATATACAGAAAAGACATTTGTATCAAGCTGTGCTCATTCAAGCACAAACAGAAAAGCTTTACACAAACTGATTTTATTGTACAACCAGTCGTTAAACTGTTATTTTTGAAAACTTAACTTGCGTAAGTTTGTACATATACTGAATCTTTACTCTAAATTTAGGGTACAGGACTTTTTTTGGTGTCTTTCATCACTGCAAATAGTTATTGCACAGTTGGATTTTGCTGGGGGTAGGGTCCCCCTTTGAGCTCTTACCATCTAATCAGCCCAGAACTCAGATTAGGACTGTCACGTTGCATCAGGAGTTTAGAGTGAGAGCTCACTAGAGTGCCTTTAATCCTCCAAGGTTTACTCAAATGTCACAACCATCTGGAGGAAGAGGAGACTCCTTGCTGGGTCACACTCTCCTCGCAAATAATTTGTTGTAAAAAAAATAAGGAAAACCAAAGACAATAGAAAGTAAAATGCTAAATTTTTTCTCCCCTCCCCTCAAACACTCCCACAGAACTACTTTTGATACTATGAACAAAATCTGAAAAAAATTCATAGCTTCACTCTAACTACTAAGTTATTATACATGCATGAGGCCATTTTTATCACAGGCCCAGAAGAGCAGATGATAATGCAACATAATGAGAATACTTCAATGAAAAGTCATCCTACATGTTTGTAATTATTTTTACAATATGTAAACATCTTGTTTGGGCTAAAGACCCATTACATTGTGTTCTTTGTCAAACACTCCAAAGTTACATTCCATGTTTGGAAAAAATTATAGACTCCCTACTCCAGGCTTTTATTCCTTTGTAACTCAGAGAACCTCAAAAAAGTCACTGTGACAAAATTAAAATGACATAAATATATATTAAGTAGCAGGGAGCTCATATTGTCTTAATCAAATTACAATAATATAATGGCAACCCTACCACAGCTTTTATTAGAAAGTAGAAAACTGGCAAAGAATAAAAATATATGGCATTACAGCTTTACTCACAGCTTTTACTTCAGAGCAGTGTGGGGGGGTGCGTGTTTGTACACTCAGTACAAGCTTTTGCTGTCTATAAAAAAGAAATCTGCATCTAGTTTTCCTTTCTCTTTTAGAAGATATATTCCTAATCCTCTTCCATGCAAGTTAAGGAAAACCACTTCCTTAACTGGCATGGAAAAGACTGGGACGCCAGCTGCATCCCATTCTTTAAATAACTGCATCTGCAGCTGTACTTTCTATGCTCCACTTAGAAGTGCCTACCTGTTCCATTTTAAAAATTAAGAAAAATAAAGAAAGCAATATGTATCATAGGCACTTCTGCTCCACTTGTCAAAAATGTCTGGCATTCCTGTCATTACTTCCTACTTTTTCTCTGCACAATATTTCATGGTTCAAAAGTCAAGGGAGTGTGAAAACTCGTAACAGAATTGGGGAGCTTCCCATGAAGAACTAGTATTCATGTAACATGTATCAGAACTAGAACTTTTTCCAGTTAACAAGTCACTGTCCTAATTTTGCCTGATAAGCTATTTAAAAACTTAAACAAATGAGCAAACAAAAAATTCAGAACTGCTTTATTGCTTACAAAGTGTATGTCAACAGCATCTTTGACCATTCAATTTCTGCAAGCTTACTTTCATGTTTTCTCATTTACACACCATGGTATTGTTTTAACTCTAGAATTGACTAGCTCAACATTAGTGTTAATTATTCAGTGCCACTGGAGTATTTATATTTGCAATAGAGTGCCCTTATGTTCTATTAATGTCTCTATTTAGCAAAATTTCAGCCAAATTTTATACCTATTTGCAATAGTTCATTTAGTCATCTAAACCTGTATTCTCTTAAGCAGAATCCTTGATCTCCGGTATTTCTATTGATAAGCTTGAAAGTACTGGAGATGCAGTTGAAGGAAAAATAACTCACATTTCAGAAATAATGACAACTAAGACTTACCAATTCTGTATCTGAGGAGTAACACATGCTAGGTCATCAAAATTATTTCAAAATCTAAAGCTCTAAAAATGCATAAATGCATTTTCTGCTAATTGCTTATAAAAGAGAAAAGTTTTTGTTATGATGACTCTACTGCTACTGTGCTTCTTGCACCTGCATGTGATACCGTTTAGCAGAGAGTACTTAAGTAATGAGAACTTATATTTGTTCATCTTTGTTCCCAAACAAATTTACTTTCCAAAACTGAGTAACTGATGCCATTGCTCTCAGGATTCAATAAAGATATTAGATGTTATCAGCAAGCTTTTAAACAGTCTTAAAACACAGAAATGGTCTCAGCTTATTGCTCCAGGGAACGATTTATTTTCAGAATAATAAATTTTCTTTTCCCAATTTTGCACATTTGTAAAGCTATGATCTTGAGGAACAATAGCTAAAACTCATTCTATGTACTAACAAGATCACACACCCTCTTTAAACTTTCACCTAGCAAAGTTGGTGACTATATATAGAAAAGGTAAAAAATGTCATCAAAAAAGAAATATGCATTAAATAACCTTTAAACCACTGAAAAAGTTAAAGTGATATCAAAAAACTCCACTACATTCTGAGCAGGAAATGGACAGGTTCAGCAGAGCAAGAGTGAAATGAGCTACAGCAATGTATTTTTCAGATCTGTGAACTGACACTAAGCACCAATAACTATGACACACTGCTTCTATCAGGCACCAAAAGCTGGAAGGCAATTGGTAGAGAACAAGCAAACAAAAATCTCATACAGATATCATTTCTATATGCCTGTGCTGTGCTACCAACAGCTGGGATACCATGCAACAAATAAGAGCAGATGTTATGTACTTTCAATTTTCTACAAAAATTAAAAGATACAAGAGATGGCCAAACACAATGACAGGTATTACTGTCATGTTCTCAGAAAGGCAGTAATGAATAAGATTCAGAAACTTCTTGAGTAGATATGTCAACATAAAGTTCATCATCTTTTCTCCAAAGCACATTGACATCCGTATCATTATTAAGATGTGCTGTAATCCAAACAGCATGGACAGAAACGACATCAAAAGAGATTTTGGCTGTAGGACACTTTGCTTATATAATGCAAATATTGACTGCAAGGATCTTAGTTTAAGCAAATTCAGTACCTGCTTTGTGATGCTTTACCAGAACAAAGTAAGGCTTTGAACTACCTCAGCATGACAGAGTAAGGCGACTGCGAAGCCTCATCTCCCAGACCTTTAACCATGCAGTCATACACTGAACCCACAGATAGCTAATTAGGGAAAAAATATCCCATCTTACACTATATTACATCAGTACTATAAGTACTGATGCTTCAATACCAACTCAGATGCTTGGCAGAAGGATCACGTTGAAGGATAAGGTTGTTTTTACACTCATTAAAAAGCAAACTACAAGCAACAAATATTACAGTTATTTTTCACAGGACAGATGACTACTGTATTCTGCCTTACAGTAAATTTAAAATTTCAAGGTAGAGACGGGCAGATGAAACACAGACTGACCTTGTCTGTAAAAGTCAGAAAGCAACACTGCTGGACCACTGCTAATACAACCCAGTAAGATTAAAAGAATATGCTTTTCATATGAAAATATGACAATTTTCTCTATATGAAAATAACCAGTGAATTAATGAAGAGATGCTTTAGAGGATGAAGCGGCACATTTCACGTTTAGGGCCTACACTAATAAAGGCTCTACATGCTACCCTCATAAAATAAGTGCATTCCCCAGAAATGTACCAAGAGCACTAGGAGAGGATCACTGCTCACAACCTTCATGAGCTGAAAGACCAAGTAGTCAAATTTAGGGAAAAAAACATGTACTGAATGCTAAAGAAACACTTGCTGGGTGCAAAAAGAGGGGACTCAATTTGAATCTAGCTACTAAGCAGCTTAGTATTTAGCTAAATACTTTGCTATAGATAAAACCATACTTACGAAATCTTTACTCAAGTTCTTCAACTGCCCTTTTAGGCACTGTGAAAATATTAACTCATCAATATAGTAAAGTGGACAACTTTGTTAACCAGATGTGTTGGGTGAAGGGGGCATCATTCCATCCCAACACACACAGTCAGTTGCCAGCGCCCATCATAAATGCTTGGAGCAATGTAGAGATATTCCACTTGCTCCAGCCAATCAGCCAGCTTCATTTAGAGCTCAGCTCAGATGCCTCTATACAAATGCCCATAGCATGGGGAACAAACAAGAAGAATTAGAGATGTATGCATGTCTACAGGGGTATGATACAATAGGCATCACAGAAACATGGTGGGATGGCTCCTATGACTGGAGTGTTGGAATGGAAGGTTACA